>CM044905.1:52285776-52446418 GCA_024500145.1 Gentiana dahurica var. dahurica
TTCGATCTATTCCAGCCGATAACTTATTTGTATAAGCCACTAAGGCAATGGTGGATTGGTCCACTGTAAAAAGACCAGGAATTATACAGCGCTGACTGTCATAATCTTTCCAGCCATGAGGAAAATGAATCTCTTGAAATAACTCATCAGTCATGTTGAAAGTAAGTATCCGATAATTAGGATAAGGCCAACGCTCCTCCATTATCACCCAATGGATGGATCCATGGGAGAAGATGCAAGACCAATGTATAAAGTGAGGCTTGGACACATAACATTCGGAGAGAAACGCAGACATATTACCCGTAATTTTCCAAGAGTGGGTGCTTAGATAGTATACTAAGGCTATGTGTTTAAAATGAGAATAGCTAAAATCTTCAACCACAGATATTATTACAACTGCTTTATATTCGTTGGTTGAATCATCATATCCGAATCCGATCCCTTGCGTGTAGCATTCAAATCCTCCAAGGACGTCGGGGAAGTCTGGGACGGGGAGTTTTCTGAGTTGTCTAAGAGCAGGATTCAACAAAATTATATTATTAAACCAGTCGTCACCCTCATTCCCAATCTCAACGCAAACTACACCATTGACTTGATTGATAATGGTCATTGGAGTAGAGGACGTACCTGATATCTCATAATCATTATTATTAGATGATCCGTAATCTCCGTTACAGCAAGTCACATAACACTTGTAAATATAATTGGGTTGACTTGTCAATAACTTGTGTTTGAAAACGAAAAGTCCTTCATCCACTGCCATGGCACGTCGGAGAGCGAGATGGGTGTCCTTGAAAAAAGAACAATTTATTAACCCACACCATCCTTTACAAACGCATATGAATCGGAGCAGAATTCGCACCGGCAATCTCAATAGTATCTCAAAAACTACATCTTCGGGCATCTTGAGTTGATTTTCAATAATAAAAGTTTTGAATGTGTGGATGTTCAATTCAGCTTGTCGGTGATCTGGTTCATCAGTAGGTATAAAATAGAGACCATGACCGTGACCGTGTTGCGGTTCTTCTTTATATATATATGATGCTAAGGTTAAAATTAGAAAATAAATTTAAAATAAAAGATAGCTACGGGGTTATTCGTTTGTGTATTATTCTCTTCACATAATTGTAATAGGAATATATCTCAGAAAATATTATTTGGTTTATACTCTAAATATTAGACATGTGAGAATATCTTTAAGATTTCACTAATTAAGAAGTGCACATGTGCATATATATATTTACTAACCTCATACTGGTGTATTGTATTCAATCATGCAAAATTACTCCTTTTTAGCATTAGTGTCGCCAGCCTTTCTCCTTAAATCACGGCAATGGGTGCTGTCCAAATTCCCTGTTCTCATTATTTTTATTTTTATTTTTTTTTCCCTCTCTTGTGATCTTAAATATTTGAACATTTTTTAAGTTATTTTTACTATCTAATACTACCTACGTCCCTATTATAAGTCATCCTAATATTTTCCATCCGTCCCACAATATAAATTATTCACATATTTTAATGCAATAATTAATGTCTTTTTTCTTGTTTTACCTTGATTCTATATTCCAAAGCTTTATAATATTCTAATCAGCCTAAGGACATTTTAGTCTAAACCATCCAAGTTGGATTATTTATTGATTTTTTAAATTTTTATGCATAAAGCTAGGATTATTTATAATATGGAACGGAGGTGGTATATTCCAATATCAAGACCCACGTATATCTTATTCAGTTATTCTTCAAATCCCTAAAATTAGTCGCCAATTCCAACCACAGTGCGATATCCATTAAAATAAAATAAAAAAAATTCCACACATGTTATTGTCAAAATAAATTATTAATAATACTAACACACACCAAATTTCAAAAAAAATCTTCCGTTCATCCTGTTGTCGTTGAAATCATAGTATAAAAGAATATTTTTATGGTCCTATATATAAAAAGTAATAAGTTAACGTCTTTCCACATAATTCTTCCGTTCATTTTGTTATTGTTGAAATTGCCGTATTGTAAAAAATAATGTTTTTTTAAGAGTAAAAAATAATGTTGTATCGTATAAAGGTAATAAGTTAATGTGTCAAATAAAAATACAAAATAATATATGAGATAATAATTTTAAGACAATCATGAACTACGATGGAAAATGTTAAATTATGGTATTGTAAGGGCAACTCCAACGGTTCTGTAACACCCCGAATTTTCAGAAAGGGTAAAATAATAATTTGGTATATTCAATATGACCTAATTTTTTTATTTTTTTTTATTTATTTTATTTCCTTTTTGTTTTTGTTTTCTTTGTTGTAAAACCCAGAAATTTTATTAGAAGAAAACTGAAGTTTTACATGGCCAATCCCTGACCTAACCTCCAAGAAAAAAAAAGCGTCATCAATACATGTTCATCACCTCCTTAAAACCTTAGTCCGGAAAACCCGTGCGGGAAAGTCCGGGTGCTAAGGAAAGAGTGTGATCCTCCATGTATTGGAAAAATAAAACTAAACAAGAGAACTATAGGTATCAAAACAAAGCTAATACAAAAATGTATGTCCTTGTAAGTATGCTCCCAGTTGCAAGGTCCACCAGGCAATGATCCAGATTCTTCTGGGGCAGTTTGGGTCAAGGCACCTACAAGAAGGTTCAAAAAGCTGCAACATCCAATTATCTAGATTATTGAACCAAAGAATCAAGATAGAGAGAAACAACCTGATTGCACCCCTCAGCTTGGTGAAGGTTGCTTCCAAGGTTGTTTTGCCTTGCCTCAGGGGTTCATTCCTCTCACAGTGAAGATCTCCAAACCTGCAACAATTAACAGCTCCACAAAGTAGCAGCAACAAGAAACTAAGGAACCGGAAGGGACAATTAGGGTAACTATTGGTAAACCACCTGTTTGCACCCTTCATGACAATGAAGGGTGCTTCCAAAAGAGTCCAGTTGCTCATGTTCATCTAATTTTAGTTCTGATAAATGGAATTTGTAGAATATCCCTTTTGATTAGCAGTCCAAGCTCAACATCAATGTGTGTACCACCAATGATTCCATAATTTTGAGTTGAGCTGGCAATTTTTGCTGGGTAATCAGCAGGAGCATTGGCTTCTCTATAGATATACTGGAGCTGATAGCTTTGAGTAGAGATTAGATGCTGTATGATCTCCACATCCTGCTGGTATTTTCAAGGTATTTGAAAGTTGCCTTTGATCATTTGTTCTAAGGCTTGAGAGTCAGTTTCAATAGTGACATCCTGCAGCTGGAGCTGTATGCATAAGTTTATACCATAAAGCATGGCAGAGATTTCTGCTTGCATGTTTGTGTCAACTCCATAGGCCTTATAACCAGTCTTAAGAACTTGTCGCAATTGGTTTCTAATAATGAAACCACCACCTGCAATACCAGGGTTACCACTAGAAGAACCATATATCTGTATTAAGCTTGTAGCTTTGGGACTGAGGGAAATGCCATTGAACAGGTATATGAAGATCTGGAACTTTCTGAGCAAAATGGTTATGAATACCAGACTGAATCAGGATATCATCATGGTCATTTTCCTTAGTAACATGCATATTTGCACAGAACAAATGAAGATTCTCCAAAATAGCAAAGATGACAGCTGTATTGTCAATCAAAATATCCTCAAAAAACATTTTATTTCTAGCTTTCCAAATCTCCCAACAGATCAAACTAGGTATTAGTGGAAAGATCTTACCTAAAGCACCCTTTAACTGAGGATTGAACAACTTAATAAGATTTTGATGCAAAGTTGAAGAGCCATACCCCCAATGTAAAATGTTTTGAAAATGTCTCTGTTTTAACACAGCTCCAAAAAACATGCTCTTCTTCATGACAGAACATACACTGAAATGGGCCATTAATACCAAATTCGGTGAGCTGATTAGAAAAAGGAAGAAGATCATTGTGCAACCTCCACATAAAAAAAGATATCTTCTTTGGCATATAAGAATTCCATTTTTTTCCAGCTCTTGAACAGTCTGATTTCTGTTTCTAAGAATATCATAAGCAGACTTGATAGTGAACTTACCATTAAAAGTAGGCATCCATACCCACTTGTTACGACCAAGGTATTTCATGTTATCATCAGCAATCTCTTGTACCTCAGTTAGAAGCTTCCAGGCATACAACTTGTATATAGGATAGCTACCTCTCATAATAGTATTGGCCCACAGACCCTGACCAGTTTTAATTTTCCACCATAATTTACAAGAGAAAGCCTGCTGCAATGTAGAGAGATTCCTGACCCCAAGCCCATTTTCCTCACTTGGAAAGCAAATCTTTTCACATTTTCTCCAAATATGTCTTTTATGGTTATCAGTGTTCAGCCAGAGGAAGTGAAAAAGAATTTGCTCTATCCTTTTGAACACAGAAACTGGTAATTTTAAGGCTGCAAGGATATGTATAGGAATGGCAGACAGGACATGTTTTATAAGGATAAGTCTGCCCCCAGGAGTAAGGAATTTGGCATACCACCCCTGAAGTTTATGTTCCAGTTTATGAAGGAGAGGAATGAAGTAGCTATGTTTAGGGCTGCCCACATAAATTGGACATCCTAAATAAGTAAAAGGAAAAGAGCCTTTGTTCATGCAGTTGTATGTTTGACCATATTATGAGTAGAGGCAGGGGCATGTTTGGAAAGAAAATAAGAACTAATTATTATTAACCTTTTTTTAATTAAAAAGGATTTAATTAAAAAACTTGAAAATTGTTTTGATTAAGTATTTAAGGAAATAAAAACCAGAATATTTCCCTAATACTATTCACGCAAGTTTTTTTGGAAGAAAAAAAAAAAAGGAGAACGACGATGTACAAGAAAAAAAAAAGGGTCGGTCGCTGTTTTATAAATTCGGGGTTTAACGATTGATTTTCGGTGCAAACCATAGTAGAAAAAATTGATAACCGCGAGAAGACGATCGTTTCGATACTAGCCGTTCTTTTTTCGTTAAGCTTTTCCTTCCTAGCCCTAATCTAGATTCGTTTATGTTCTTGAGAAAATATGAAATTTTGTGGATTAGAAGAGTTTCGTAATCGTAGTGTATTGGTCAATTACCGTAGGTGATTCGTAGAAGTTGTTGGAATCGAGGATTGAAGCTTTTTACTATCCGTTATCGTTTTTGGAATTGCTAAGGTTAGATGGTGTTTTTAAACAGGATTTTGGGTGTTCAACCATATTTAGACTTGTTATTGTTGTTGCCCTCGTTGTTTGATCTTATTTCATATATTATATTTTCTTGTTCCGTAAACGTTATAAAAAAAGAACACGAAAGAAAGGGGGCAGAGAAAGCAGCCGGCAAAACCCTCTGGAAATATTATTTTGTTTTGCTTTTGGTTGGTTAAGTATTATATTCCTTTTGTTTTTGGTTGAATGGTATAGTACTACGTCCGTAAGTAGTAGGCATGTCAAAGGTAGACGTGATACTATTTACCACTTATTTTCCAGAATTAAAAAGAGGGATAAAAAGATTATTAATATAATTGATTTAATAGATATTATATACGGTAAGTAAATTTTATTTAATTTATATACTAAAAAGGTTACACACAGTAAAGTACTATAAACGTTTAATTGTTATAGCAAAAATGTGATACTCCCTCCGTCCCGTAATATAAGTCTTTTTAACTTTTTTGTGGTGTCCCAAAATATAAGTATTTCTCACATTTCAATACAAGATTAATGCATTGTTTTCACTTTCACACTAAACAATGCAATATTATAAGTCACTCCCAAAAAACAATATAATATTTTGCCTTGAAATATTAAAAAGTAACTCATTTATTATTTTTCTTAATCTGTGTGAAAAGTCCAAAATGACTTATAATACAGGACGGAGGGAGTATATATTACGGTAAAAGTATAGTTTGTTAATTTTGTGGTTTTCGTGCATTACACGATATGATTTGGTTTGTATGTTCTTATGGAACATTATATATTAATTGACAATGTCAAACATCGACTTCTGGTAGCCTTGGTATCAAATCGCACCACAACTGAGACCCTCTGCAGGGAGAAGGTGGGAGCACCAGAAGGCTTTGTTTAGGCCTTGTGGGACATTGACATAGTAATCAATGATTCTTTTACAACATTCTAGGTAGTGTAATTAGTTGTCTAGGACTAGAGTCCCTAAGGAGCCTTATACGTGAATGAATCAGATGGTTAGAGCTTAACTCATAAATACATATGTGATTGTCTAAAAGCTAAAACGTCAATATCATTGGTGAGACACATTTTTGACATCGAAGCATGGAACCCTTACCGCTCCTGCGAGACTACGTGTAACTCCCACATGGAACAGAGTCCATGCCCCTATGAGTGGTGCCGCCCATGTTGTGGTGCATTTCTCACCATGCGTAGTGAAGTGAACCGAGGAGGCTCAATTCTGAATTTGCCCAAGGATTTGATTGTAGGAACAATGAAAATGAGCTCCGCGACCCCTAGGTATCCGTGTACCTAAGAACCTTGGATTAAGGACCTCGACCCCTAGATATCCTTGTATCTAAGAACCTCGGTTTGCGAACGCCACAAGGTATGCTCCCGACCTTGATAAGTTCTGGTTTGAGTAATCTACTTAGAACACTCACAAGTTCAAAAGAACTCAAAAATAATATTTCACTCAAAAGTTTAACTATCTTTACAATGACTATTTGCCTTTGTATAGGCTACAGACTCAAGGAAATAAAACAAACTAGCATTGTGGGATAATTAAAAGATAATTTTCGCCACTTTATTTACTAATGGACCTAACTTGACTCTAATAAGCCCAAATGACTTTTATTTGTTGAAAATAAAGACTTGACCCAATATACTATCATATAGGCACCTTTTTTAATGGGTCATACTATCATTTAGGCCCAAAAGACCTTTATTAAATAAATCCAATGCAAAATAAAATAAAACAAGTTTAATAACTAATTAATAACTCATCCAAGCCCCTCTTCATGGTTTTCAAGCCCAATGACATAGATAGTGCATTTTATAGGCCGGTTTTCAACTTTCTTGGGCTGGATCACATCATTCCCTCCCTGTTGGAAAAGATTCATCCTCGAATCAAAAATGTGTCGTAAAAATGAGCAAGATCACCAATAGAACGTGAACAAATACAAAAGATCACCAAACAAACACCGGGATCAAGTACAAGTCGAAGAAAGAAATTCGCAGCAACGACATGCTTTGTTGTAGAGCCGTGCCTCAAATACGTATCATCAAAATGGTGGGGCTTCGATTTGATAAGCCTAGGGATAACAGCCAAGGAAGGAACAAAATAATAATGAGACCAAGATCTAGTCGAATAAGCATCAATAATCTCTGAAAATTGGACATAATAAGTATGCTCCGGTTTGCCATCAATATGATCAGGATCAAGACAAACCAAAGGCAATATAGGGGCTGCATTGGAATTAGCCAACAACCCGGTTTCCTCTTCATGAGGCTGAGCATCATGCACCTGTAAAGAAGATTCAACACCGCTGGAACAAGAATTCAATAGCATAGAATCTTCATTTTCCGCAACTATAATCAACTCTGTGTCTGTCTCCACAACAATTGACTCATCAAGTGTCTCCACGAATTCTTCCTCCACAATAGTCACCTAAGGCACCTCTACGTTCTCACCCACAAAGTCAGGCTCATTCTCAATATTCATCTCCACCACACTCTTATCTACATCATTTTTCAACTCTTTCTCTCGAGTGTTAACAATCTCTTCGTTTGTCGCTTCTTGTTTCACCTCTTGTTTATAAGGTCGCGATTCAAGGACATACTTCTTTCCTTTTAACCCACAAAAAGAATAACGAGTATGGGAAGAACTATACCTTACCTCATACACATCTAACCACGCTTGTCCTAAAACCAGATCTTCACCTCTCAATGGAAACACATCACATAATATGACAGTTTTATAACCACCAATGTCAACTGGAACACATGTTCTTGTAACGCGTACCCGACGACCTCCATCAACAACGTAATAAGGACAAGGATGCTTATGCATCCGCAAGTTCAACTCTTTAACCACCGCAATGCTAACTAAATTCTCCTCTTCACAATGATCAATGCAGAACTCATATTCCTTCTCCCGAATAAGACAATGTGAATAAAATATGTTGTAATCCATGACAAAAATATTTATGTCCTCACAATTCTCTCGTGTTTATCACTTCACTCATGTAGATTTCAAACGGAGAACCAACCAAAATAATGAGTAAACTGAGCAATCACAACCAATGAACCACAATAATGAGCAAACCCTAAATATGATGCTGTCAGAAAGTTCCAGAATTTAAGCAGCGAATTTTCGTACAGATTGTGCTCAAACTACTCCGAATCCGGTAAAACTCAAAAGACGAAAGTTGTAGAACATATAATTTCCTATAAGATCGCAAATTTTGAGGGGATTCAGAGTTGACTAACCTACTCAAATCGAAAACGTAAACAGATCTACGAGTGCAGAATTTCAGACAGGACGGTCGCTGTTGTGGGGCGATTCCGACGAGGATAAGATCGGAATTACAAGATGAGGTAAGCAGAGAAAACGTAGATAATGGGTTGATTTAGATGTGGTTAAATTTCAGATCGTTTGGAGGTGGTTTGGGTATTACACGACCTAATACGAAAACAGGTTTGGAAAAATTAGGGTTCTTGGGGAAAGTTTGAAAGTTTGAAGAATCTTCAAGTTTTTCCAGGTAACATTATGAAGATTTGAAGATTTATGGTGTTCTTGGCTGGGGGTACGACAAAATAATTAAAGAAAAACGATTTTTTTTGGGGATAATAATTGAAGTAAAGAACAAGAAATAAAATTGGATATTTGTTACCTACAATGCCTAGCTCTGATATCAACTGAAGTGAACCGAGGAGGCTCAATTCTGAATTTGCCCAAGGATTTGATTGTAGGAACAATGAAAACGAGCTCTACGACCCCTAGGTATCCGTGTACCTAAGAACCTTGGATTAAGGACCTCGACCCCTAGATATCCTTGTATCTAAGAACCTCGGTTTGCGAACGCCACAAGGTATGCTCACGACCTTGATAAGTTCTGGTTTGAGTACTCTACTTAGAACACTCACAAGTTCAAAAGAACTCAAATAATAATATTTCACTCAAAAGTTTACCTATCTGTTACAATGAATCTATTTGCCTTTATATAGGCTACAGACTCAAGGAAATAAAACAAACTAGCAATGTCGTATAATTAAAAGATAATTTTTGCCACTTTATTTACTAATGGACCTAACTTGACTCTAATAAGCCCAAATGACTTTTATTTGCTGAAAATAATGACTTGACCCAATATACTATCAAATAGGCACCTCTTTTAATGGGTCATACTAGCATTTAGGCCCAAAAGACCTTTATTAAATAAATCCAATGCAAAATAAAATAAAACAAGTTTAATAACTAATTAATAACTCATCCAAGCCCCTCTTCATGGTCTTCAAGCCCAATGACATAGATAGTGCATTTTATAGGCCGGTCTTCAACTTTCTTGGGCTGGATCACATCACGTAGTGTCCTTTGATATTGATGTAACAAACCTTATTTGTGTCAGGATATACTACGGGATTAGTAGAGGGTGAGAGATCTCTACTATTACAACCTATGTGGTAGTGATTGTAGATGATGACATGTTATATTTATATGCCTTTATTGCTATTTATTGTAACCGTTTCTTCTACCCCTTACTAAGTACGTATGTACTTACCCCCTCTTCTCTCTTGTCCCCACCCCGAGAAGGTGGTGTTTTTTGTAGGTCGTTTTTGAGGCCACTGAGTAGTGACCCGGAGATGATGCAAATGATGCCTACTGTCCTTACTTTCAATTGCTATTGGGTATAGATTCTATTATCCTTTGTAACGATGGAGACCAATGGTTTGAGTTTATGGTTAACGTTTAATAACGGATACATTTGTATTTGATGATTATAATAAGTCTTTGATGATGTATTAGTCGCAACATGTGTCACTTTCGATCGTATATTAGTCGTTTCAGTTACCCGAGTCAGTCGTTTTGTCTTCCGCTTGTTCTCTGATGTTTGCTTACGTAAGGATTACTTGTATAATTAGATTAAAATTTAATTATATGTGTGCCGGGCGTTCTTTTCCGGATAAGGACTCGGTATCCGGGACATGGGCATATAAGTTGGTATCAGAGCGGCAAGTAACACCGCTGCATAGGACTTAAACTCTTGAGAAGTGGTCTAGTCATGTTTAGAAACGTAAGATGAGAATCTTGGAGTTAGATCTTTAATTATAGACCCCTTAGGATAGTCCGTTAAGAAATGAATCCTTTAAGGATAAAGTCTCTAAACCAAACCATGTTAATCTAGAATCAAGTGAAACCCTTTAAATAAAGCTTTGGGATCGGAGTCTTATGCCTACACCTTCAAGTCGAGGTTCTCTTCGTTGATTTATCCTTACACTTCCTATCGTGATCTTTCCACTTTCATTTACGCGTCAATATCAAAGTCTACTTTTGACTTGGCCAACCTTTGTAGAGTACGATTGTAATATTCCGATTTTCGGGAAAGGGCAGACGTGTCATTTTGCGAAAACGAAATATTATTATTCGACTTCTTTTCTTGGAGTTAATTTTTATAAGATAAATATATATATTTTTTCGGAATTTATATATATATATTTTAAGGAAATCTGATTTTTAGGAAAAAGGGTATTTAAGGAAAATAAGGGATTAGGTTAATTATTGGGATTTTCCTATTTAAGGAAAATAGACACCAAACAGTTTTCCCCTAATTATTCTTATCAGATTTTCCACCTCCTAATCCCTTCTACCAGCGTGTGAGAGCTTGAGAGAAAGGCTGAAAGTTTCTTCCATTTTCTAAGTCGGATCTTAACGGTTATCAGATCAGAATAGGGCATCGGAATCGTCGTAAAGAGAGCGTCGATTCAATATCAAAAAGTTGGAGCTTTTCCCAAGGCTTCTCTGCAAAAGGTGTTCATTTGCTGCAGTCTTCTGGGTTTTGGCTTGGATTAGCTTGCTTATAAGGTAAGAGGCTCTTCCTACAATTCCAATTATGGTTATTGAAGTTTAGATCGCGTTTTATGATGCGTAGATGCAAGAAAGTTGTGCTTTTTCGTTGATCAAATGATCATAGACATTTAGATATGTTTTCTATGTTTTTCTTAGTTTAATTCGATGCCAATTAGGTCAGAAACAGATTTGAAATCGTGTTTAGAAGATTTAGCGTTTTGGGAAAAACCCAGGCGGACGGGCGTCTGAATTTGTCAGACGGGCGTCCGAGACCCTAGTATCCCAGACGGGCGTTTGCAATAGGCAGACGGGCATCTGAGGTTAGATTTTTGTTTCAGGATGTAGCTGTTTTAGACGGACGGGCGTCTGGTTACGGACGGGCGTCCATAGGAGGTCAAACGGGCGTCTGGCCTGTTTTACTTTTTTTGTGGTTTTATCATATTGGTTTGGTTTTGGGTTTTATAATTATAATTGTTTTAAACCCTTATTTATGATATGGTAACATGGTATAAATTAAACATGAACAAGATTCGATTGAACTTCTGATTCGTTCAGTTAAAACACCGAATGTACTCTTAAAGGGAGTTGAAGTTCGGATCCGTCGGAAGGCATGAAAGGGCTTGTGCTTTGATGAATTAGTATTCATCAATGTCTGTGTAATTGCTAGGCCTTGTCCGTGTCTAGTGGTCTAAGAAAGAGAGTTGAGTTGGTGAGGGATCTTACTTGAAAACACTTAGGTGGCTAGTTAATAACCATTAATAATTACATACTTGCGTAGTAATAAGATTAAACATCATGTCATCCTTGGTAAGGCACAAGACTATATCGCAATGTGTAGGCCTTCGGATAAAACGCATAAACTTGCTGGCCTTTCTAGAGGCACCAGGAGTAGAGGGTACTCGTTGTGGATAACTTTACTGGCCATTAGAGGGCACCAGGAGTAGAAGGACTTCACCGAACGCGTATACTATCGGGACTAGCCCGTGGCTATTGGTGAGATCCACCAATAGGTTGCACCCAGATGTCTCATGGTGGGCAGCACCATGCGTAGTGTCCTTGAATGCTGATGTAACAAAGATAAGCTTAGTTAGAAGCAGTTAGTCATGACATGTCGATGGACATAGAATGAACCCTAGATTGAGTCGGTCCCATAAAGATAACTATTATAATAAAATTTGTTAAAGAGCCTTAATTAAATTGTAGCTTCTACTTATTACTATGTACAATGTACTTACCTCAAATGCATGTTTATTTATGTGTTTGGGGGAGAGAAGACGAACAGGTAATCCCGGAGTTTGAAAAGGGCTTTGATGACGCCGTTTAAAGACGCCGAAGTTGAAGACATCAATTATTTATGTTTTATTTATTCTTTAGACTTGAAGTTTCGTTTGGGAGCTCGTAATGACTTCCTAGTTTTTTTTTTTCTCTTTTGGAGAATGTCGTACGTTTTAGTTTTCGTTTGGTTTTCCAATGTAATAAATGTTACATTTCTATCTTTAACATGTCGATTTCTATTCTTAGTAGCATTTATGATGTTTTGCCGAGTCTTTTGAGCTTCCGTTTTGCTGAACTCGATACGACATAGTAGAGGCTTACGTGTAATATTAGATTTTTTTAATATTATACGTGCCGAGCGTTTCGTTTCCGGATAAGGACTCGGTATCCGGGAGCGGGGTGTTACAGTTGGTATCAGAGAGAAGCGTCCTTTAGGCTTCCTTTCTTTAAGATAAGTTTCTCTAAACCTTTTAGTAACGTTCTGGTTTTCTTTGATCATCAGGATGGTGTTCACGAGAACTGGAGCGGGTGCAGAAACCTCTGGAGTTCGACGAGAGAGTCCGACACTAGTCGTAGGAGGCGGTGTTGTGAGGCCGAATCATCCACCTCAGCGGAGCTTGTCACCACCCCCTCATACGGCGACCCCCACACCGGATTCCCAACGGAATTCGCCACTACGATCTCTTCAGGAGCAACACCCACAGTGGCATGTGGGAAGTTCGGTTCCGTTTTCTTTGGTAAGTGAGGTTCCAGTAAGTTCAGTACCACTGCCAGTAAGCTACCCCCCACACCAACAGACCGTTTACCCTCCACTAGTGAGCCACCCCTCACCACTAGTGTTTCACCAACAACAACAGACCCCTTATCCACCTCCAGTAGGCCACACTCCTCGACCTACTGTACCTCTGTCACCCCGTTTAGACTTTCAGCAAGGTTTTGGTCACCCACCCTTTGGTTTCCACCAACCACAGCCTATATCACAACACCATCAGGGTTACCACCAGGCATACTACCCCCATCAGACTGAGCCCCAAATGATTCCACCATACCTACAACAACCCCAGTACCAGCAGCAAGTGCCTTATGGATACCCTCCAGTGTACCCACAAGCCCCACCAGTTAGAACAATTTTCGAGCAGGCACCGCCAGTTGACTGGTATACAAGGTTGAGAAGGAACAAAGTCCAGGATTTCTTTGGGAATGTTGAGCATTCAAAGGCCGAAGAGTGGATAAGAAGTTTTGAGAAGGCATGTAGGAACATACATGTTCCTGAGACTGAGATGGCACAGTTAGCGGTTAGTTTCCTTTTGGGTGCAGCTGAAGCATGGATAGATTCTATACAGAGCAGTAAAGGTAAAGTGACAGACTGGGAAGGTTTCAAGGCCATGTTTTATAACGAGTACTTTCCAGCCACCGTGCAAGCAGACATGGCAAGTCAGTTTTTGAAGCTTAAGCAGGGTAACTATATGACGGTATCGCTAGTACACCAACAAGTTTAACGAGTTGGGAAGATTTTACCCCGAGCTAATGAAGGTAGAAGAGAGGAAGATGGCCCTATACAAGGAAGGGTTATCGTATCGATACAGTCTGGTATGTTAGGTTTCACGGCAAGGAACATGGCTAAATTGTTGAATAAGGCTTTGGAAGTTGAGAACTTCAGGAAGAGGGCCACCGTTGTCATTGGAGTAAAAAGACCTTTGGAGAGTAGCCAAGTAGAAGATCAAGAAGCACCTCAGCAGCACGATGAGAAAAGGATTACGACACCTCAAGCAGTTAGGTCATCCGGCAGCACATCGGGTTGCCCAAAGTGTAAAAGGAATCACTCCGGAGAATGTCGGGTAGATACAAATGGTTGTTATCATTGTGGAGACCCCGGACATTACGCAAGGCAGTGTCCTATGCGGAACACAAAGGAAAGTCAAAGAAATGGCAATGGAGGTGCAACTCGACCAACGAGGGTGTTTGCTATGGATGCAGTCATACCAGGTACCTTTCAGTTCATTTGTTTTATTAAGATATTCTTATGACATGGATAAGTTCACGTTGTAATTATGGTTAAATAAATGAACTAACTTTTAGGCACGGTAATAACGGGTAACATAGCTATATCAACATTAGTTAATACGAGAGTATCAAACTTTTGGTGATTAAGTAAGGCAGCTAGCAAGTTCAGCCTACCCTCAATCTTTAAGAAACCTTAATGGATCATCTGGGTAGAAGAGTGACTAAGTGCGGTTCAGTGGTTTAAGAGTGTTGGGTCAGTCGAATTCATGAACAATGGTTTGGGACAATCTGGGAATCAGTAGTGTTTGATTACGAGGTTAGCAAGGGCAGTTTCGTTAGAGGTTGTCCGTGGGAAAGCAAGCGGAGTTCGGATTTGGTTTGCACTGAAGAAGAAGTTGCTAAGGGAGGTCAATGGATTGGGTACGATCAAGTTTCGAGGACGAAACTCCTGTAAGGGGGAAGGAATGTAATATTCCGATTTTCGGGAAAGGGCAGACGTGTCATTTTGCGAAAACGAAATATTATTATTCGACTTCTTTTATTGGAGTTAATTTTTATAAGATAAATATATATATTTTTTATGAATTTATATATATATATTTTAAGGAAATCGATTATTAGGAAGAAGGGTATTTAAGGAAAATAAGGGATTAGGTTAATTCTTGGGATTTTTCCTATTTAAGGAAAATAGACCCCAAACAGTTTTCCCTAATTATTCTTATCGATTTTCCACCTCCTAATCCCTTCTACCAAAGTGTGAGAGCTTCAGAGAAAGGTGAAAGTTTCTTCCATTTTCTAAGTCGGATCTTAACGGTTTTAGATTAGAATAGGGCATCGGAATCGTCATAAAGAGAGTGTCGATTCAATATCAAAAGTTGGAGCTTTTCCCAAGGTTTCTCGGCAAAAGGTGTTCGTTTGCTGCAGTCTTTCTGGGTTTTGGCTTGGATTAGCTTGCTTATAAGGTAAGAGGCTCTTCCTACAATTCTAATTATGGTTATTGAAGTTTAGATCGCGTTTTATGATGCGTAGATGCAAGAAAGTTGTGCTTTTTCGTTGATCAAATGTTCATAGACGTTTAGATATGTTTTCTATGTTTTTCTGAGTTTAATTCGATGCCAATTAGGTTAGAAACGGATTTGAAATCGTGTTTAGAAGATTTAGCGTTTTGGAAAAACCGAGGCGGACGGGCGTCTGAGGTTAGATTTTTGATTCAGGATGTAGCTGTTTTTGACGGACGGGCGTCTGGGGTTTAGTGGACGGGCGTTCAAGGCCAAACGGGCGTCCATAGGATGTCAAACGGGCGTTTGACCTGTTTTACTTGTTTTTACTGTTTTATCATTTTGGTTTGGTTTTGGGTTTTATAATTATAATTGTTTTAAACCCTTATTTATGATATGGTAACATTAATTAAGCATGAACAAGCTTCGATTGAACTTCTGATTCGTTCAGTTAAAACATCGAATGTACTCTTAAAGGGAGTTGAAGTTCGGATCCGTCGGAAGGGCATGAAAGGGCTTGTGCTTTGATGAATTAGTATTCATCAATGTCTGTGTAATTGCTAGGCCTTGTCCGTGTCTAGTGGTCTAAGAAAGAGAGTTGAGTTGGTGAGGGATCTTACTTGAAAACACTTAGGTGGCTAGTTAATAACCATTAATAATTACATACTTGCGTAGTAATAAGATTAAACATCATGTCATCCTTGGTAAGGCACAAGACTATATCGCAATGTGTAGGCCTTCGGATAAAACGAGTAAACTTGCTGGCCTTTCTAAAGGCACCAGGAGTAGAGGGTACTCGTTGTGGATAACTTTGCTGGCCATTAGAGGGCACCAGGAGTAGAGGGACTTCACCGAACGCGTATACTATCAGGACTAGCCCGTGGCTATTGGTGAGATCCACCAATAGGTTGCACCCAGATGTCTCATGGTGGGCAGCACCATGCGTAGTGTCCTTGAATGTTGATGTAACAAAGATAAGCTTAGTTAGAAACAGTTAGTCATGACATGTCGATGGACATTGAATGAACCCTAGATTGAGTCGGTCCCATAAAGATAACTATTATAATAAAACTTGTTAAAAAGCCTTAATTAAATTGTAGCTTCTACTTCTTACTATGTACAATGTACTTACATCAAATGCATGTTTATTTATGTGTTTGGGGGAGAGAAGACGAACATGTAATCCCAGAGTTTGAAGAGGGCTTTGATGACGACGTTTAAAGACGCCGAAGTTGAAGACTTTAATTATTTATGTTTTATTTATTCTTTAGACCTGAAGTTTCGTTTGGGAGCTCGTAATGACTTCCTAGTTTTTTTTTCTCTTTTGGAGATTGTCGCACGTTTTAGTTTTCGTTTGGTTTTCAAATGTAATAAATGTTACATTTCAATCTTTAGTATGTCGATTTCTATTCTTAGTAGCATTTATGATGTTTTGCCGAGTCTTTTGAGCTTCCGTTTTGCTGAACTCGATGCAACATAGCAGAGGCTTACGTGTAATATTAGATTTATTTAATATTATACGTGCTGAGCGTTTCGTTTCCGGATAAGGACTCGGTATCCGGGAGCGGGGCGTTACAACGATATCTGGTTTGACTCTACAAATCCTTCAAATTTTCCTCCCACTTCTACTTGCTTTGTTGCTTATCAAAATTACCCATCTTTGCTCGATATGGGTTCCACACGAACTCCATATACAATTCTAACTTTTCCAGGTGCTTCTTCATTCAATTCAACCCCCGGTGTTAAAGGCTTTTTGCTTTAATACACTTCATCGTCCTTGAAGTTAACTCTAACCAACATGGATGAATACTTTTGTTCCTGTGTTTTCCTTTCATGAAAACCAGTTTCCCTTGCTCCAAAAATTCAGAAACATTTTAGAATAGTGGATCACTGGTTTGTCTACAATTTCTCTTTTTACATCAAATTGATAATTAATATGGATTGACCAGAAAATCATGTTAATGCCTGACACTCCATGTTAATGCCGGACACTCAGTCCAGAAAATCTACAGCAGCACCTTCAGTTATTCTTCTGTTTTGAATAGGTTAAACATCTTCAAATGACCTGAATTTTTGATATGTTGCAGAAAACACCTTTATCTATAACTTTCCTCTTAGAATCAAGTTCAAATTACTTTTCGTTTGATCTCAATCTGCAATTCACATCAGCATTGACAAATCTGGAAATTCTGACAGCTTCTGCACTCGGCAACAATAATTGTTTTTGACCGACTTATTGACATCCAAAGATTCTAATCTTTTTCTATCACCTGGAAAACTCCATTACCTAAATCTTTTATCTTTTGATTGTGCGCAAATTTCGTTTCTTTTGTGCTGCACAGGTCGATAACGACAGACCTGGAGCAAATATCACCTCTAACCGCCTAAAAGGAACCTTCACCTCCTGACTTAGGGCCAAGGCTAAGACAATGATAAGTTATGACTCTTATGTTCTAGATGTTGATCCCCGGAGTTGATCTCCCCCTGATTCAAGTCTTTTTGAAAGGTGTTTGTGAGGCTAACGTTATAGTTTATTTTGCAGATATAAACAAACACCAAGACGCTACATTCCGGTATGCCACGCTTGAAGTCCAAATCCTTTTATGCCTTTCTCCAAAGATGAATTTTCTAGTAACTTACTTACCATTTGATTTCTTATTCGAGATCCTTGAGTCCAACAACTTCTCACCATCTTGTGCCATGAGTTACCTCATAAGCATATCTCTTTAAGTCTTTCTTCTTAACAAGTTCACACCTTTTTACATTTAAGTTAATGATGCGAGTCCCTTCGACTTTGCATTGTTGAAATCCTAACCTTCCTTTCAAATCCATAATTGATTAGCTTTCTAATGTCAGAACATTCTTCTTACTTGTGTTCATTCTCAGCTTCCTCCTAAGGGTAGTGTTGATGTTGTAACGTTCTCTCTTAATGATGCACATTCTTTCATGGTATGCATCTCATCATTTTTCCAGACAGATCTTTAAACCTACCTTTACATCCCTTTTAAGTTACTTACCGTCAACCTTCAGACAATTTATGCTAAGCCAATTTCAGACGGAAGGTAGCCATTTGCCAGGTGCCTTCCGAACCTATCTAGCCAACAAACTTTTGAACTCCCAAAATTTATTAATTTCAATTGAAGGGAATTCACCTTGTATCGTTCAGTTTAAAATCCCTTTCAGGCCATTTAGAGCCATGAACCGACAGACACACCTTTTGATGTTCCTTCGTCCGTCTTTGTGTCCAATAATTTTTTGTGTCGCTGGTTGAAATGTCTATTTTGTTTTGACCCTTTTAGTCTCCCCATAAGGGATAGCTTTGAGCATTCATTCATTAGCACTATACTATTCCCCTCGCGTAGTGCAACCTTGAACCCTTGAATTGGATCATCAATGATCTTTTACACCTCTTTTGAAAGTTTGGATTAATTTTATGAAATCCAACTTTATTCGGCATTTCTTAAGTGTTTTATAACCTTCACTCAAAAGCGTTTTTATCGCAGACCCATTTTTCCAAAACTTTTAAATTCCCTTTACATTACCTTGACGAAATTTCTATCATAACTCAATCTTGAAATAACCTTTCTTTGATGCAAACTTGGACACTTCGTGACAAGTTTCACCCCTTCCTAAAACCTTTGGTATGCTCGTTTTGGCCCCGTAACTTCTTCAAGGTTGAGATCTTTATCCTTTTCTGGACTTCTCAACTGTTTAGCCCTTTCAGGTGCTCGACCTTGCACTTTTAGTTTTTTTTTGTTGTGGGACGATTACTCTGCAACATTTATGCGAATTGAGAACCCTCTTAATTTGCCAACATCCATTTTGTTGATCAAAATAATTAATAGATAAGGTCACCTACCAAACGTTCTCAAGTCCAACATTCTTTCTTCTTGCAGTAAATTGTTGGAAGTAGCGCCCGAAAGACAATTTATGTAATTGTTTTTAGATTTAATAATTGACAGATTTAATCTCATCTTATTACTTGCTTCGTGTTTGTAAGTAATACACTACTGGAAACCCTAAGTCGTATCATATGTAGCCATATAACTTAGTGTGTGTCACACATGAGGATTAAGTTTATGGAGATACAATTGAAATGTTAGTCCGTGGTGAAGTTAATCAAAGTATGGGGTCTATTGATTAAAACACCATTAATGCACCCAGAACACATTTCAGTGTGACCGTCCTATCCGGACCGTCGACATTGGTTGTCTAAGTGGGGAATTTATATATGATGAGAGTCATATAGGACCGGACCGATTTAATCTGAGTTTCTCTTATAATTCCGTGATTGAGAAATCTTATTAAATCACAAGATGATCATATATGGATTAACCTTAATCCTGAAGTGATTACAGACTCCTACTTGTTTCAGGATAGGGTTTGATGTGTTCGTTAAGGATCGCTAAGAGGCGCGGTCCGAATCACTTTCATGTTGGCACTATTCTGGAATGAGTGAGAAGTGTGTGTCTCACAGATATGGAATCCATTCATTCCTGCGGGAAGTAGAAAGACAATCCCCTTATTTGTTGATTCTAAAAACTGATTGATCCTGGGAGTTCAAATTGGTTATGAACTAATTGATCAGTAGTGGGTTAATGGTAAATATGGATAAGATGTAGTGAATAAGGTTTACGGAAATAATAATACTTCAGTACGGATAGTCTATGGAGGGTTAGTTTATATGGAATGATTATATCAATGGACACTTATCGACTCGACTCGACGTTTTGAGAATAAATTATATCTATAATCGATAGAGTTCAGTTTCAGATTTATGGTGGCGTAATTTCGGAATTAATGAATTAAGTAGAAATATTCTGTTCGATGAATATTTTATTTAATTTATTGTAGCTACTGGTTATAGGTCCATGGTCCACAGGTTGGCTCCTAACACGCGAGTGTTTTCTCGTTTTATGGAACCTCGACAATAAGTTAAATATTTGGTTTATTTAATGAATATGCAATATTATTTATTTGGTAAATAATATGTAAAATAGAAAATACATTTTCTAATAAGATAATGACATAAAGTGGCGCCTAAAGTGATTAATTTAGGAGAAGAAATTTTTCTAGATTATGTCACATGTGTAGTTAATTAATTATCTATTTATTGGATAATTAATGGAAAAATTAAGAGATTAATTTTTTGGGAATTATCTCTTATTTTGTAGCAAAAATATCTTTTCCTTATGGGAATAGGTTTTTGTGGTGTGAAAATGATAACTCTCTTGGCTAGTTATTTTCCTATATAATGAGAGATCCTCCTAACACAATACACAATCAATATTGGCGCCACATCCGCATAAAAAGGAAGAAAAAAATTAGTTTCTTGCCTTAGTCATTTGGAAAAGAAAAGCCTAGGGTTTTTCTTGTGCATATTCGAGGAGGTACTATGGTGAGAATCGACGTCCACCAGTCGTCGCTTTGAGATACAATCTGGAAGATCACGGCTTCTCCCTTTTGTCGATTTCTCATCTCTCTCCGGTTTGGGTAATTCTACTAACATTCTCGTAGGATTAATTAGTTATGTCTCATATCGTAAATCGCATAAGCTTCCGCTGTGTAAAGATCGGGTGTCTCGATCGCTGCTATTACTTCTAGCATGTGGTATCAGAGCCAGGTTAAATTTTTACGATATCGAGAGCAAAATTAATTAATTTAGGAGTGGAATTGCATATAAGAGTGCATCTTTTATTTTTATTCATGTGATTGAATGATTTGGTTGACGAGATGGATTGAGTTTGGTACCTGTTTACCGTTAGATCTGTTGTAAACCCGATTTTTCGGGTATAGGAAATTGTTGTAATTATTTCAAATTTTTAGATATAGGATGTATTTATTTTATTTTTCCCATCCTACCTGGAAGCTGCGCTGTTGCTAGGGCTGTAAATGAACCTAAGTATTCGATTCGATTCGGAGTATTCGGCTTGAAAAAGCTCGATTCGGGCTCGGTTCGTGGGTTAGAACTTCGAGCCGAACCTTACAAATTAGATATTCGGTGGTCAAGCCGAACATGTTCAAACATATTCGCTCGGATATCATAAATTCATATACATTTCAAGTGTTTAGGAAATAGGAATTATACCTTACCATATATATATATATATATATATATATATATATATAGGCTTTAATTTTCATTCTTATTCATAAAATAAAAGAAAACCCATATCCCTGTTTGTCTCCTCCTCCCAGCCCGATCCGCCGTTTCTCCCCTCCCCTCCCCCATCTCTGCGCCTGCCTCCTCCCTCCCTCCCTCAAGTTCCATTTATGAATCATATGTTAATTTTTTATTTTCCCCAATATGATATCAATATATATATCATAATTCATAATGATATATTGATATCATATGTTTTTTTCAATGTGGCTTTATTTTTATACATATACAATTTGAATTTGTATCACACTAAATTCTGATTTTTTTTTTAAAACCCAGTTCGAGCCGAACATGTTCGAACGGTTCGATATGTTCGAGCCGAACCGAGTCGAGCTTTTTTCCCCAAATACCAGGCCGAACCCGAGCCGGATAATGAAAATATAAGGCTCGGCTATTTCGAGCCGAGCGGAGCCTAAGGTTCGAACACACCAAACCGAGCTCGAACCCTATCAGCGTTCGATAGGGTTCGGCTCGTTTACAGGCATAGCTGTTGCTGTTGTTGGATCCAAAAGAACACTGTTGCTGTAGTTTTAATATGCTGATGTCATCAGTAATTATAAATAAAAAAAATATATAAAAAAGGGCGGCGTCGGCGGCTGAAATACATGTGAAAAGGGAAAAGGCATCAAATATTTATTCAATTATCAAAGATCATTGACGGAATCAACCGAAGACATATCACGATTTATTTTATTTTCTTTTGCTTTTTTCCAGTTTAAATATGTTAGATACGGGGTATCAACGGTCCATCTTAGTGTTTTACTTTTACGCATTTATTTTCATGTTTGATATTTTATGTGAAATAACAATGCCATGACATGCATCATATTCATGAATTACACTCCTAGTATATGCATACATGTAGACAATTAATCGGGTTATTAATTAAGCGTGTATGAAACGTAATTAATTTAGGTAATTAATTAAATTAATTAAAATGAACGGAATTTTATCGGGATATAAAATTAACATGATAAACTTAATTTGGGATACTAAATCCTTCGGGGTTTAGGTTATGTAGTGTCTACATAAATTTTGAATTTTGATAATCAAAATTTGAAAAATCCGGGAAAGTTGGACACCAACTAAGCAAAAGGTTCGAAAATTGGTTCGGGCGGTCAACAGGGCTTTGGCTCGACTTGACTTGTCCGTCCAAGTGCGATGTTAACGTCGAGGGTCCGGCAAGGTCAAGCTATCCGGCGAGCTGAGGCTCAATGGGTCAACCTTAGCCCGATTCATCCAGCAGTCGTACATGAACAAACGAAGACGACGGGTCGGCTTAGCCAATCCCGACACCATTCGATGAACTCGGTTAAAAGCTCAGCCAGGGTTTAATACCGATAAGTTGGTGATTGCTTTTCAAGATTTATTGTTTTTCAAATTATTGAGATAAAATTCTAAATAAATTAGAATTTTGATAATCAATTATTAGAAAATCATAAAAAATTGGACACCAACTAGACGGTATTTGAAACCGATAAGTTGATGGATGCTTTTCTTGATTTATTGTATTTCGATTTATTTGAAAAATTCTAGAATCCTAAATTTTTATCATGAAAAAATTAGGATTTTTTTAAAATTCTTTAGTGAATTTTAATTGTGTTGTGTCATCACAAGAAAATTCTAAATATTTGGAAAATTGGAAAATCATGAATAGTGTCACTAGTTAGACGGTATTTGGAACCGATAAACTAGTGGGAGCTTTTAATTTTATGATTTATTGTTTTTGAATTATAAGAAAAATCATGAAGTCCTAATGGATTAGGATTATAAAATTCTTGGTGAATTTTAATGGTGTAGTGACTACACAAAGAATTTAAAAATCCGAGAAATTGGAAAGTCTTGAATAGGTGACACTAGTTAGACGGTATTTGGAACCGATAAACTAGTGGGAGGATTAATTTAAATATTCATGATTTATTGTTTTTCGGATGATTAAGAAATTCTGAAAATCTTAATAAGACTATCTAATTTTCAAAATAACGAGTGGGAGCGGGGAAGCTGACAACCGACCCCTCGGCCTCTACTGTTGATACAAGAACGTGAGAGAATGGTGACGCCTCGTGCCGCTTTGATTTCGGCCCCCTGAGGGTGGCTTTCACCGCTATCAAAATACAAGGCTTGGCCTCCTAAAGGATAGGATTTTGGGTACTCGTCGAGTCACTGACCTACCCTAAGGCGGCATACTTGGGGCGTACTTTGAGATCTGAAATATTAGGTAACACTCTAAAGGATATTTTAGGAAATATCTTGGCTGAAAAAGGAAGGTAATCATCAATTAAATAGAGATGTCCGATTCTCAGTTAGTTGTTGAGAGAGATTGTCTCAATTTAATCGTCACCTCTTTGACCTACCCTGAGGAGGCACTGTAGGTGTGAGATTAAATCCTTGGAATGGTAGGATAAACTGCATGCATGACTTCATGTTTATTATTCCTAAAATCATTATATGTTGTGGTGTATGATTTGATTTACATTTCTGTCGTGATTTATTTTCTACCACTGCATATTATCTCATAGTATCTAAACTGCTAAACATAATATATTGAATGATAATGATTTCGTAAAAGTGGAAAAGTAACAAGAACGTTGAACTCAATAATCGAGCATGCAAATTAATTTTTCGGAAGAGGATGTTCCTCTTGAGCCTACAAACTTAAGTAACATTGATAGGTATGTCACTGTTGTCACTCGTGTTAAATGGGAGATAAATTAAAATTAAAGATGACGAGAATGATTTGGTATCAATCACACTAGACATCCCACAATTCACGAGTAGTGTCTACTCAAATGAACTGCTAGTTCGCGGCTATTTCCTTAAGAAATCCAAGAATGGGAAAGAATGTCTAAAAGTACAAGTCATCTAAACTAAATAAGTTAAAGGCTAAACCGAAATATTAATAAAAGAAAATATAGGATAAGGAAAGTGATTTCGGATCACAAACCTATGAATCTTTAGAGACTTTCTTAATCAAGTAATTTGACTCAGAAGCAAAAGTTCGCTTGTAATGAACAAGGTAGCTTGGAATTCATGATTAAAGAGTAGACAACAGGCAATTATTTCAGCTGAGATAGTGAGAGTGATATAAGGAAATAAATTTTTGATTTTAATCCTTGAATATCAAAGAAATATAATTTCTTTTTTCAGATTCATTGGAACAAATGGATTCACTTTCAAACTGATAATATAGTTGCTTTAAAGAAAGTGAATATGATATTTATATATGATTCTGTGACTCAAACTTTTGTCTGATAAAGTCAGATCCACTAAGTAATGCTGAAAAAGGTATATGTAACACATCATAAACTATTAAGACAAATGGTTTCCATATTCAGATAAACAATTCTTTAGCATCTATTAATTAGTGCATATATCCTAGAGATAAGATCTGAAGACTGGCTAAGGGTGATTCCTATCACCCAGTCTACGATCGCACTATCTCAAAGGAAAAATGACTAAGTAAACTTTCAATTAGGAAAGGTTAATAGAGCTAAAGAAGTATCATAGCTTGTTCATATTGACCTTCGGGGTCTTATGAATGATACAAGCAAGTGGGAGCTTTTGAGTAATAGAAATTTTTGTCTAATGACTACTCGAAACACCGATTAGTTTGTCTAAATATTTGGAGGAATTTCTGATATTACCAGAGAAATGAGTATTCAATGCCCAAATATAAGCCGTGGCATGGTTTTGTCACCGATGCTTGGCCTACCTCCGTGAGAAATGATTTCACTGAAAGGATAAACCATATATTCTCTTGTTTAGTTATTGATATGCTACATTACGCTGCTTAACTCAATTAAGATATTGATTGCAAAATAACCGTATGCATTAATTATGTAATACCGAGAAGTCTACCTAGAAGATGCCTATGAATTTGTGGATAAGGTGTGAATTACATTTACCCCACTTCCACAAATAGAGGCATTTAGCACTAGTGCTTGAAGGTAGGACTGGAAATTTTGTATACACGTTCAGATGATGACTGTTCATGAAATATCTTAATGCAATGAGTAAAGGTTGGTTATAAGATTTTGAGATCGGATCGTGACAGTTACACTGTTACATCCTTTCTAAAAGAATGTTTAAATAACAACCTTAGACCTTAAAGTACAATTACTCAAGGAGTTACTATTTGATTTAATCAGACCACATCCAACATTGGTGGTTGGGGATGACACTGGTAAATACTACTAAACTAGATCAGAATGTCAATCCACCCAAATGCAGCGGGAGTATGGTTTAATCCATTGACTCACTGTAATTACGCAGATTTTACAGTCTGCTGTCGGTGATTGATAACCTATGGTCTTTTGGAAGGACTGTACAGGATTCTGATAAAAGAGTTTGGTTTAAAGCCATAAACCTGTATATGGATTTTTGTTACTCTAGTTCTGTTCATACTCTTGTAGAACCACCTGAGTGTCTCAAGCCCAGTGGGAGAAATTGGATCTACAAGGAAAAGAGTCGAATGAAAGGAAAAGTTTAACTTTCTAAGTAAAGCCAAGTGGTCTTGGGGGCAATTCCCTGAGAAGTAGATAGTTCAATATGGGTGATGCCCTGAACTATCTCACCATTAAACCGTGCTTGACTCCATGGAAAGCAGAAAGATTACCAGGGGTGATGCCCTGAAACTTTCTTGCCCAACAATGGAGCTTAGATTCATTCGGAACAGAAGGGTTTTAGCTTAAATCCAATGGCAGATTGACTGCCTATGCTTATATCCATTGGTTGATAAAAGCAAACCTCTAGGTCATTAAAAGTAACATGTTTGAAATGTGTGGGCTTCACCAGAATATTGATGAGTCTTTTGTAGACCAGAGAATCAATATTTGTAATGTAGTAGACGCTAGTGTTTTTAAAGATTACACGGCAACGGTTGGTGATGATACAAATCAATATCGCCACCATTTAGTCCCGGAAATAGCCTCTGACTCACCATACCTGAGGGTGGTCCGCGACTACATCGTCGGCGACGCCAATAATGTCAAGTCAAGGTCACTGTCGTCGAACCCTGTTAGGGGCGCCACCATAGCTAGGGATCCGGATTGAGACCTCTGACAAATGGCCCTCAAAGGGCCGCACAAGACTTAAGAAGAAACAAGGAGCAAAGCCAAGACAAACGAAGCTGATGGACTAGGCGACCTCTAAAGGTCGCCGCCACGATATTTTATCCACTTGCTGTTAGATATTTAACGTTTGCTTAACTATTAAGTAAGATTAGCGACCAAGCTGCTTCGCAATAGCTGTCTTTTACTTAGCTCCTAAGTTTTCTCTTCCTATAAAAGGAAGTCTTGTGTAACCTAAATCATATAGACTTTCTAATGCAAAAGCAGGCCCAAGCTCTGCTAAAACACGATCTCTCTCTTCCTCCTCCCATCGCCGCTGCACATCTCCGGCTAGCATACACTTAATCATCCCTAAATAAGCCAGATATCCACAGCACAAACACCACAAAAACAACCGTGATGATTTATGCATCATCAGTTGGCTCCGTTACCGGGAAACAAGGCAACGGCATGCATTCAGTCCATGGCAAAAAAGTCGCCTAAAAAGTGCTAACATGCGGCAGAGCGAAGGAATCTCCATCCAGCTGGTTTGGAAGCGTCCGGCTGTGTCTCCTCATCTAAGTTCACGCCGAAAAAAAGGTAATCTTACAAAAAAACCCTCAAACTGCCTTTTTTTCCTTCCCTTAGTGAAGAAAACCATCAAAAGGTGATTTTTTCTATCTCAAAATCATATACCCAGAAAAAAACCCTCATCAATACAAAACATGCTCCTAAAAATAAGCCATACACTTTCTCTCTGAAAATCACATTTCTAGACGCCACGTCACCCGATTTGTCACTATCAAAAGAGCTTCGACTCAAACCATAAGCAAAGCTTATCCCCCAGCCAAATCAGTTCACTGACTCAACAATGGCAGGAAGTAAAGGATGCTTGATACCCCAAACCCCTACAAAAGGTGGCATGCAGCATCAGGCTCGCGGAGAGGGCGTAGGAGAAACACTTGACAATCTCCCCGCAGAAGGAGAAGGGTCGCAGAGAGGGGCCCTAGCCCCTAGCGACGCCCGAAATGTCATTAATCAAAAGGCCAAGTCAAAGGAGGCTGTTGCTGCCCTAGATGGGGCTCGCAAAGAGAGGGCAAGATCGCAGCAAAGCCAAAGGTCGACCCCCGAGGCAAGACAAGGCTTCCAGGAAGATCCTGAGGTCGCAGAAATGAGGGAATATGCGAGGTACGCGGAAACTATGTATCTAACTAACTCTCGTTTGGTGGCGAAGGGCCAGGCCCCAATGTTGATTCGACCCCCAAATCCTCCCAGAATGAAACCGCTCCTGCGGCCATAGATAAGGGTCGCCAGAGTCAGAACCAGGGGATTGAGATCGAGGAAAGTGTACACTCATCGGGTCGGAATGGGCTGAAAAATGAAATTGCGCAAACCTCGGTTCTCCCAGATCGCGATCATAAAAAAGGACGGTTGAAAGAGGATCAGATTTTAAAAGGTTAGGTGAGAAGGACAAGGCCTCGGCCTCAAGTCGTCTCAGCCTTCCAGGTGGAGAAGTACCCATCCGACAAGATAGAAACGCGCAGGACGCTCGGGTGATTATAAGGGAAAAAAGGGCTCGTCAGGAGGGATCGCACGACCATGGGGAATCAGATCGCAGGCTAGAACGAGCTGATAAGCAAGCACTGTCACGACCCAGGTTCGACCCTATCTTGGCAAAACAGATAGAGATAATAAAAAAAGAGCTCACAAAATTAAAAAAGTCGAGGCCTGCCGAAAAGGTCGCCCCAATCTCAGGGATCGATGTGCTCGCCAAAAGAATCACAGAAACATTGCCCACCAGCAAAGAAAAGGTTAGCTACCCCAGTTATAATTATTACAATGGGAACTCTTGTCCGAACGACTGGCTTACCGCCTTCCAGGGCGGCATCACCCTAGCAACTTAAAATAAGTCCACCTGGTGCATCCCTTTAGTCGGTAGCATGCAGGACAGGGCTGCATCCTGGATACGCGGGCTTCCTCACGGCTCAGTTGAAAGTTGGGAAGATCTATCGGAAAAGTTCGTCAAAGAATTTACATCGGCGACCAGACAAGAAACATTCTAGACGATGCAGTCATAACATGCTTTCTCACTGGGATCGCCAAAGGTCCGATGAAGACGGAATTTAACCTACGACCCCACAAAGTGGGCCTTAGGGAAATGCTGGAAAGGGCCAGAATGATGGGAGTTAGCGAAGCGCCATCCTCTGGGCGAGCAAAGCCTAAAACAGATCAGCATTCACAGAAAGAGGATCGCACGTTTGATCGCAAGAAAGAAAAGGGGCGAGACGCTAATCATGACCGTGAGGTAAAGAAACCATATAAATTCAGCGAGGACAACTTTACCCCGCTCAACACAAAAGCATCCCAAATACAGTTTGAGATCCGCGAGCATTTCGATAAACCCAAGCCTATGAGGGGCGACCCCGACAGTCGTGATAAGTCGAAATACTGTGACTATCACAAGGACCATGGTCATATCACAGATGAATGCTTCACCTTAAGGTTTCAAATAGAGAGGTTAATCCGTGAGGGACCAACGACTAAGTATAAACGCGATGGGAACACCGGCCCCAGTCAGGGACCCCAACCCCGCGTCTATCAGAAGGAGGTTCAAGTTATTCATGGGAATATTCCCAGCAACAATCAGCTGAAATCCCAGATACATCAAATCAATACACGCGGATTTGAAAAGCAGATAGTGTTGGGGGAAAACGAGAAAGGAATCATGTTTACTAAAAGTGACTTGACCACAGTCGACGGACCCATGGAAATACCCCTCATTCTAAAAATTGGAGTGAACGATAAGCATGGCGTGAACAGAGTAATGGTCGACACCGGGACTGGCCGCGATGTCATTTACTTCGACTGTTTAAAACAGATCGGATTCGGAGAGACCAAGTTAAAACCCTACCTCGGAGTGCTGGAGGGCTTTACCAACGACACGGTGCGGGTCAAAGGCACGATCGACCTCAACAACACTTTGGGCGACCATGAGCCCTGTCGAACTTAGGTAATAACTTTCTTGGTCATCGACCTCCCCTCATATTACAACATGATCTTGGGGATTCCAGCTATGAGAAAATTTCAAATGGTGGCATATATTCCTCAACAAAGGGTCAAGTTCCATCTAGGGGAGGAAATTGTGGTCGCCACCAGTCGACCCGGATTTTTCCTCGAATATATGACCAAGAATAGGGTCGATTCCAAGCGACCCAGAGTGAATGGTTTCAATATGGCTGCAGATCAGATCACCACGGTAAAAGAGGTCCCGGAGGGAACAGTAGAGGTTGAAACATTACAAATGCGGGACGAGCCGGACTTCACCGCCGAGGACGAGCTGGTCGAGGTTATCATACACGACAAACACCCTGATCAGAAGATAAAGATAGGGTCGCAAACAACCGAGACAGAAAGGGAAGGGCTGATCGAGCTTCTAAAAGAAAACTTGGACGCCTTCGCCTGGGAGGTAACCGTTGTGAGAGGTGTAGAGCCAGAGGTCACCTTACACTATCTAAGCATCGACCCCAACTTAAGGCCGATCCAGCAAAGAGCGCGTCAATTCTCTATGGAAAAGGAGGTCGCAATTAAAAGTGAGGTCAAAAAACTTTTGGCAGCAGGCATAATTAAAGAGCTTCAGTATCCCACCTGGCTGGCAAACGTGGTAATGGTAAAGAAACACAATGGCAAGTGGCGGATGTGCATCGACTTTACAGATTTGAACAAAACTTGCCCCAAGGATCCTTACGCGCTACCCCGAATCGATAAAATGGTTGATGGGATCGCTGGTTTTGAAACACTGAGTTTTCTGGAAGCCTATTCGGGCTATCCCCAGGTCAAAATGGCAGATGAAGACAAGGAGCTGACGGCCTTCAGGGCCGCCGGCGGACTCTATTACTACGAAATTATGCCATTCGGTCTAAAGAACGCAGGTTCAACATATCAAAGGATGGTGAATAGGGTTTTTAGTATGCAAATAGGCAAGAACATGGAGGCTTATATTGATGACATGTTCATGAAATCAAGTCGCCAGGGTCACCTGGTGGACCTTCACGAAACCTTCGCAAATGTAAAGAATCACTCGATGAAGCTAAACCCCGCGAAATGTACTTTCGGGGTCCAGGCAGGGAAATTCTTGGGCTTCATGGTAAGTCAGAGAGGGATCGAGGCGAACCCAGAGAAAATTGAGGCGCTGATAAATATGAGCGAGCCAACTAGCATCAAGGAAGTACAAAGATTGAATGGAAGAGTGATAGCCCTGGGAAGGTTTATTTCAAAATCTGCCGAAAAGAGTCTACCCTTCTTCAAAATCCTGAAGGGAAATAAAACATTTGCTTGGACAGAGGAATGTTCGCAGGCTTTCAAAGAGCTAAAGGCCTACCTCTCAAGACCGCCATTGCTGACTAGTCCAGCGATCGGAGATGTTTTGCTACTATACTTAGCAGCCTTAGATAGGGCCGTCGCCGCAGCACTTATCAAGGAAGACGGCACCTCGCAAAAGCCTGTTTATTATGTTTCTAAGGCTCTAAGCCCCGTAGAAATTCATTATTTTAATATCGAAAAGTTAGCCTACTGCGTTGTTATAGCCGCCCGAAAATTAAGGGCTTACTTTTCATCGCATTCAATTATTGTACTGTCAGACGCGCCGCTACGGCAGGTCCTCCACAAGCCGGACTTGTCAGGTCATTTGCTGCATTGGGCCATCGAGCTCACCGAATTCGAAATCCGTTATGAACCTCGAAAAGCCATCAAAGCTCAGGCATTGCCCGATTTTATAGTAGAAACAAGCTTCAACGAAGATGTCCAGGGACAGACAGACACAAAGTATAGCCCCGACAAAAGTACCACAGTGGACGAGCCCCAGTGGCCAAGTCACTGTTGGCAACTTTATGTCAATGGCGCTGCCAACCATAAAGGGTGCGGCGCAGGGATCATCTTACTAGAGCCAGGAACCTCCGAAGAAATTGAGAAGGCCCTAAAATTTGATTTCACTGTGTCAAACAACCAAGCAGAATATGAGGCAGTCATCGCAGGGCTTGAGCTTGCCAGAGCCATGAAATTCGAAAATATACAGGTTTTCTGCAATTCACAGCTAGTGGTCAATCAAGTGACGGGGTCGTTCGGCATCCATTGCGAAATCTTGCAAAAATATATTAACCTCATCAAAAAACTCGAAAGCGGCTTCAAATACGGCAAGTTCACCAACATCCCTCGAGAGGACAATCACAGAGTAGACTACTTGTCCAAACTAACTAGTGATGACGAAATAAGCAATCCGTCAGTCATGGTGGAGCACCTGTCAAAACCCGCTATCAACAGGGTCGAGGTAATGGACTTTCGACCCGCAAACCCTTGTTGGATCGACATCATGAGGGCTTACATTAACTCGGGAGAACTCCCTAATGATACTATGGAGGCTAAGGCCCTGAGAAGGAGAGCCGCCAGGTACACAATCTTAAATGACGTTTTGTATCGACGATCGTTCTCTAAACCTTTACTAAGGTGCATACGACCCGAAGAGGTCGGTGGAATCCTCGCTGAGCTACACGAGAGGATGTGCGGCGGTCACCCGGCTAGCCGCACCCTCGCTCAGAAAGTTTTACTAGCTGGGTACTACTGGCCGAAGCTCGCAGAAGACGCAAAAGCATATGCCAAGGCGTGCGACGTTTGCCAGAAATTTGCGGACATACCCAGGCTACCATCGGTCGAGCAAAGCATAGTTGTCGCCGCTTGGCCATTCGACATGTGGGCCATCGACCTAATTGGACCATTAAAAAGAGGCCGCTCCGGTTGCGAATATGTCGTGGTCGCCGTCGACTACTTCACCAAATGGATCGAGGCCAAAGCCTTGGTAAAAATAAACACCAAAGACAATCAATTTTTTACTCGATCAAGTATGGACTAGATTCGGCGTCCCCAGAGTGATAGTATCAGACCACGGGCCCCAGTTCAGGGAAGAATTCGACACATTCTGCCAAGAGAATAACGTCAAACATTGGCAATCGTCAGTGTGCTACCCGCAAGGAAATGGTCAGGCCGAGAATGCAAACAAACAAGTACTGAGTGTGCTAAAAAAGAGCTTAGGCGAAAAGGCAGGTAAATGGCCAGATCACCTCCCCACGGCCTTATGGCCACTCAGAACATCGCACAAAACAACTACGGGGGAAACTCCTTTTGGTCTAGCCTATGGATCAGAAGCCATGACCCCGGTAGAGACGGCCATGCCAAGTCTAAGGGTCGCTCACTTCAGCGAGGCCGACAATCCGCTAAATAGGGAGCTCGACCTAGAATTAGCAGAAGAACGGCGAATCGAATCATATGACCGTCTGCTTAATTGCAAACAGACTGCCAAACGTCACCATGACAAAAACATTCGCAATCATCACTTCGCCGTAGGAGATTATGTTTTGCTAAAAAGACAGGCCACCAGCCACGAGGCCAAGAAAGGAAAGTTATCGGAAGCCTGGGAGGGCCCAGAAAGGATCGCTCGAATAGTCAAGAAAGGGACTTATGTGCTCAGTGATAACCAAGGTCGCGAGTACATCCGACCTTGGCACGGAGATAATTTGAAAAAAATATTATATGTAAAATGTACATCTACTACGCGCGAGCAGAGCATGCGGAGAATGAAATCAAAATAAAGGAGCTTCTTCATTCATGAAAAGGGAGTACAATTGTTTCTAGCAAACCTGCGGCCTACAACGCCCTTCGATTTAACCAAAAACAAGGGGGCCGCCAAAAAAAAAACTCAGGCAGTGAACCCACAACGGTCCAATGAGTGCGTCGGCACCCTAGCTAAACTACATAGCCTAGTTATCAGCAAAGCAAACGGGATACGACGATCACGATCCATTGAAACCACAAAGTTAACTGCCCCGCAGTGAATCAAGATCCCCCAATCAATGTCGACCTAGGGGTCACGAATAGAATGCAAAAGGAGAGCTTCAGCTTCACAAACAGCCTCGGGGTCCATGGTCGGAAGGGAGCGTGAGTTGATAAACTTTTTCCACTCACGGTTGCTGCGAGACAGGTCGGACGAAGGTCCCAGTGCACGAGGCCGTTCAGAATCTGGGAAAAGCTCGCGCATCGCCCGACGTAAGCGAACTTGTTTACTTGACTCATCGCCAAGATTCCAAGCGACCTCATAATGTGATGAGGGATCAACAACAGGTATACGATAGGCCCCATTAATAGCTTATGGCGTAAAGGTGACCGCAACACCGCGAAGAGTAACATAGCTAACTACCCCTTCGGATGCAACTTCAGATAAAATGGAGTAAAACTCCCTCACCATTGTAAGATTGGAAAGGGTCGAGGATCGAGGGTGGCGAGACAAAATCTGCCCACCCGGAGCAGAGAGCCATCACCCTCAACTTTGCTCTCGTTTAAACCCCTCTCCCTAGCAAGCCTGACCACATCAAAATAACGCCAGAAATGATCTTTGGCAACGGGAGAGGCAGTAAGAAAGAAAGGGGAAACATCACGTATTGGACGGGCTTTAAACACTCGAACTCTACCCTCCCCAGATGAAAAAGACATGGCTCTCACAACAAAGATTTATGCAAAAGAATACAGAAGAGGAATGAAAATGAGGTCAAGCTTGCCTCCTCCTTTTATAGCAGAGGTTAGCAAAAGGAATGGCCACAATCAACAAGATCCCACGGTCAGTATTCACGCGGTTTATCCAAGATTTGATGTTCAAATTGCGCATTTACCTCTTGTCAGACTGTTAGCACAAGATTCTAGGCTATATTAACACCCGACAGTTATTAGCCCGAGATCATAGGCCATATCGACCACGCATGCGCTGCTAGTGAGCTGTCAAATCGGTTCAGATCCCTTGTTTCTCGGCAACACGGCAGTCGAGAAAAGTTTGTTCGGTCCAATCAATTTATTTTTAAGTTTCTGGCGAACCCCTACTCTGCCTTAAACTTAGAGGGCCGCATTAGAAAATTTAAAGCATCAACAGGCTCAACAACTAAAGCAAGGGGGCCGCATAAAGCCTTGCAGGATCTAGCTCAGAAATCTACAGCGAAGCCTAGGGTTAAATTTTCAGCACAAGTCGCAAGAAAATTATTTGCCACAAGTCCGCAGCGACCAAGAGTGATACAAGATAGAAACAATAACTTATTTTGCTCAAATCCCTTCGAGCCTCGCCCAAAACAACGGGGGATGGGAAAATTTTAAAACGCTCTACAGGCGACGTAGATAAGCTAATACAAACTAGGCCGCTGTTACCTTTGTTTCAAATAAAGAGGGCCGCAAAGGATTTGATTATTTTTGCGAGCCAAATAAACCTCGCTAAAATAAAGGGGGCCGCATACATACAAGATCCACAAGACAAGAAATAAGCCCCAGAAACAAGTGCAATAAATACATAAATCAAGAGGCCAAAAACGGCCACAAATCAAGTTTAACAGGCGTAACGCGGCCACAGAATCAGTGCGAAAAATAAAAGCTTAAAGTTATTGCAATCACCAGAAGAAATGTCGGAGCAATTCAGAAGCAGAAGCAAAGTTGTTATTACAAGATCGCAGGAAAGTAAAATGTTCTAAATCAAAAGCGCAAAATCATTTAAACAGAGGCGGGAGGAGTGTCAATATACCCGTCGCCCGGTTGATCATTCGTGGCAGGAGGATTCCTCAAAAGGGCAAAGTTGACAGGATTAACTGGAGGAGGATCCCATATCGGGTCGCCACGCTCTATCTGATTAGTCTGAATGGCGACGATGTGGTCTGCTGCGTAAGGAATATCGGGGTGAAGGGCCAATAGCTCGGGAGTTCGCTGAGACATGTCAATCCACCGGAGCATTTCCTCAAAGGTAATGCTCTCCCTACCATGGAAGGCCCAAAGGCAGTGAGCGAGATGGTTGAAGCCTTGATCGAAGCTCGCCTCTTGATAAGCAAAAAAATCGTCAGAGAGCTTGTAGGCGTCCACAGCCGCCGGACCCGCCTCCTCAGCGGTTTTATTTGCAGCAGCGAGCTTTTCTTTCAAACTCGCAATCTCCTCATGTGCGGCCAGCAACCCCTCAGCAGATTTACGGGTTTCTTCCTTCAGAATCGACACTTCTTCTTTAGATCCACGTCCAGTTCGGCACTCTCTGCCATTACCTTCCTCACCCGATCAACTTCGGTCAGTGCCTCTGAGCTCTTTTTCTCAGTAGCAAGCCTGGCTTTCTCCGAGGCCCCGAGAGCCACCGTTACTTTCTTCAGCTCAGCCTTGCACTGCTCGGCGGCCTCAATCGCCTTGTTTATGCGAGTCCCAAGCTGAAAAAGAGGCAGAATTTAAGCCCGAAAAAACACAAAGTATGAAAGAAAAGAAAAAATACAAGACAAATAAGAACTCACCATCGAGGCGGAAATTCCAAATTGACCGGACAGATCTTTGAGTTCGGTGACTTCATCACCGGCAGGAGCGTCATCTTGAACCACGACACGAGTAGTGATGCCCCTCCCGATCTCCATTTGAACCCCGGGTAGCGAGTCCCATGCAAGGCGACCCAAAGGAATGACATCAGCAATGGCCTCCCTGATCTAGCTCGCTTTAGTCATGTCAAGGCCTTGGGTGGAACTGACATCCAACCACACAGTCTCTTTCCCCTTGTAACCACGGGGCAATGTCCCAGTCGGCAGCGGCTCCACCTCCACGGGGACCTCTTCAACAATAACCTCTGCCCGCTCAGAGCCTTTATCAGCAGCTCGCTTGTCCGAGCGATAAGATCCTTTGCCAGCACCGCCTACAGTTTTGGTCTTTTCGGTCCTGGATCGCTTCTGCCCTTGGGGATCTTTTGCAGGTTCATCGGCTTGTGACCTTTTTTGGGCAACGGTCTGGCTAGAGCTCGCACCTGGGGGCGCCGCCGTGGTCTTCGTAGGATCATATGTCTCATCGATAATAGATGCATCCACATTGCAGGGTACTTTCCACAGAGCCTGCTTCAAGGTCGCCTGCCGGGTCTTGGCTTGCTCGTTAGTGAGCCTCTGCCTTTGAGCTCTGCATTCAGTAGCGTCCATATCTATAAAAAGTTCGTTAAAAACGGATCAAACAGAAAGAGCAAAACCACAACTTATGAAAATAAGCAAATAAAAAGCAAGGAAAGTTACTAGGTGGTCTTTTATCAGGGTCGCCTCCGCATACAGGACACTCGGACGGAAAACATTTGCCCAAATGACAATCTCCTATCCAATCGGGATCGCTCTCCTCGAGGACCATGGCAACTAACGGCTCCGCTTTACCCGGACCCACGACGCCAGCCATACGCGCTAATGGAAGGGCCAAGTCAAGGAGATCGACCCAAGCCACGTTTCTCAAGGTGGCCTCGACCCCATCAGATTGAATAAGCGCCATGAGTCCTTTGACAAGGCACCGCTCCGTAACTAGAGGCTCGTCGATTGAAAGGGTGGACTTTCTCATGCGCTTTTCGGCCTTAGAAAACGGCCAGCCGACCTTGGACTCCACCTTAAGGATCCGCTCCTGCCATCTATGAATTTTATTTGGCAGCAGAAACAGCAAGCGAGGCGTCTTGGTCCTCAGTGATATTTGCCCCGGCAGACCCATGCCACAGAACAAATGAAATTGTCCCAGCAAAATGAGTGTGGGTTCTATCTTCATTGTCCGACACATCACGATAAAGGCCATAATCTGAATGATGGCCCCAACAGCAAAATCAGAAGGCAGAGCTCCCATCAGCTCGCAAATCCTAACGACGAACGGATCGAATGGAGGCCTGAGTCACGCATAGAAATGATCAAAGTGCACAATTAGGGTATCATCCGGGTGGCGAGCACAAACGTAATCCTCGCGGTCTCCAGGTTTTAATTTATCCTCCTTCTTCGAGTAGTCGAGCAGAGAAAACCTATATACACTTGTGTCGATTTTAAATCGGCGACGGATAAATTTGTTGAGATCATCGCTGTCACGAAGCTTCACCCACTTTTCCTCTAGCGCCTTCTTATATGCAGCCAGGATTGCGAACTCTCTTAGCGCCTCTGGATTGTTGGGTGTTGGTTTTTTTGCTTTGGCAGTAGCCTCCCCGACAGTTGTTTTGGGATCCCTTTTTATTTTCGGTTTCTTTAGGAGCTCCCAAACAATCATGTGAGGTAAAGGGGTGCTCTCATCCTCACTCGACCCCATCAGCTCGTGAAGAGCGACGTCCTCAATATAAGCCCTGTCATACTCAGCGGCGCCACTAGGACTGGGATCGGCAGCCTGTTCTTCAACATCGGACATCCTTCTTTCACCGGCCTCGCTAGTGCTTACCCCCTGGGCACGGGCCATTTCTTTGCGACTCTTCTTACGTCGCGGGATAGGGTCGGGAAGAAACTCCTCTAAACCAAACGGGTCTTCATCTCATCTAATAGGTCTTCCCTGGCGGACACATCGGGGCTAGAGGGGTCGTCACCCTCTACCTCCTATGCGTAATCATAGGCCTCCTGATCTTCGTCTGAATTACCCCCCAAGAGTATTCTCTGTCGGACATCCTGCAAAAATAAGAGGCAAAGGTGGAGCTTTCAGACCTGGGATAATAAGAATTAAGCCAGGAAGGTAATCGCACCCATCTCGACGCTTTCCCCTCCGTTTTTACAGGAGAAATGGAAAGCAAGTTGCAAGTAAAGGGAAGTACATATTCAACAAGAAAACATGGCTAAAGATAGAGGTTTTTGGGCTAAATCACCAACCTCCCCCCTTTTTTTCAGAAAAACCACCCCCGCAATAAGAATACCCACACACAAGCTTCAACTTTTTCCTCGAAAAACATCTTACATACGAACGCATTCCCATACAATGGATCAAAGCCACTAAAAAGCTCAAAATTCAGAAAGAGAAGTAAGGAAAAAGCGATAAGGGAGGAAGAATTTACCTGTTTCTGGGAGGAAGATAAAATGGGCAGCCGCGAAAGCACGACGGAGCCTTCAAATCCTTGCCAGAAACCTAGAATTTCCTTCAGCCACCACCAAATCCTTTGCAAGCCTTCGCCGGAAAACCTTCGATAATCCCAGAAAAAGAAGAGAGAAAACTTGAGGAAAAAATGGAGGAAAATAAAGGAGTAAAAACTAGGAGGACTGAATGTGGCAAGCCTTATATAGGCAACGGAGTTTGATCGTACGGGCGGGAATCAATCCATCCAACGGTTGAGGTTTGCACGGTCGATTCGAATTCCAAAATTCGAAAACCGCAATCATGATGGAGGTTAATCAATGCCCACGTGCCTGTTCGGGCGGTTACCAAAGGCGAAAGTACCCACATAGTTGCAGTTACCAAGGGAGCCAACGTCAGCCACGATCTGACTACTGAACTGCCCTGATAATCCTTAAACGAGCAGATAGTCGCATCAGACGACGAGGTCGCAATAACAGACCCTAAGTTGCTTCGAGGCCGCTTGCTTTGAAAGCATGGTCCTTAGTGAACAAGTCGCATCAGACAACGAGGTCGGAAATACAGGCTCAAAGTTGCTTCGAGGCCGCTTGCTTTGAAAGCACGGTCCTTAGTGAACAAGTCGCATCAGAAGACGAGGTCGCAAAAACAGACCCAAAGTTTCTTCGAGGCCGCTTGCTTTGAAAGCACGGTCCTTAGTGAACAAGTCGCATCAGACGACGAGGTCGCAAAAATAGACCCAAAGTTGCTTCGAGGCTGCTTGCTTTGAAAGCACGGTCCTTAGTGAACAAGTCGCATCAAATGACGAGGTCGCAAATATATTGTTCCTGAGCTCACTACTCCACGCTCGACATTTTCACGAAAAATGACCAAGACATGGAGTAGGGGTCCATTGATGATACAAATCAATATCGCCACCATTTAGTCCCGGAAATAGCCTCTGACTCACCATACCTGAGGGAGGTCCGCGACTACATCATCGGCGACGCCAATAATGTCAAGTCAAGGTCACTGTCGTCGAACCCAGCTACGGGTGCCACCATAGCTAGGGGGCCGGATTGAGACATGGACAAATGGCCCTCAAGGGGCCGCACAAGACTTAAGAAGAAACAGGGAGCAAAGCCAAGACAAACAAAGCTGATGGACTAGGCGACCTCTAAAGGTCACCGCCAAGATATTTTATCCACTTGCTGTTAGATATTTAACGTTAGCTCCTAAGTTTTCTCTTCCTATAAAAGGAAGTCTAGTGTATCCTAAACCATATAGACATTCTAATGCAAAAGCAGGCCCAAGCTCTGCAAAAACACAACCTCTCTCTTCCTCCTCCCATCTCCGCCGCACATCTCCGGCTAGCATACACTTAATCATCCCTAAATAAGCCAGATATCCACAGCACAAACACCACAAAAACAACCGTGATGATTTATACATCATCAGTTGGGAACAACTTGAGTGTGTTATCTGAAGTCTGGAACTGACGAGCCAAAGCTTCTTTGAATCAGAGAAGTGGACTATATTCTTAGAAATCAATTCGGTCGAATTCATGAGCTCAAGTTGTCGCAACGTCCCATGCATCTTATTGGTTAAAGTGATAATGCATTTTCGTATGCGATATTCAACGAGAGTTTTCCTGCCCAACCCCTCACGGAATAATTCTCTTAGTCTTTGGATATATAGAAAATAGGATAGATTCTCTTTTGGATAGAGAAAGTCAGGTTATTAAGAGTCAATTAAAGTCGAGTCTTGGATTCGTGCAATGGATAGCAATATAGTACATCCTCAAGTATCTTTAGAGAACGAGGAATCATATTCTTGTGTATTCGGATGCAAAACTGAGTGTTGTTGACTACACTGATTCTGATTCGTTGTCGGATTAAGGATGATTGTGAATCGATCTCAGACTCAGTGTTTACTGATTGTGATGGAGCTACAGTCTTGAGCAATCTAGCACTGCCAATAGTACTCTGTTAGTCGAATACATAGCAGCTTTTGGAGCCGCTATAGAGGCAGTGTGGTTTGAGAAGTTCTTTGTTGGACTGGGAAGTGATTCCAGGTCTGGATGAGCCGATACCATTTACTGTGAAAACAGTTGAGAGGTAGCTCATGCAAATGATCTTTGCAATCACAAGAGGTCAAAAGCATATTGAGAGAAAGTACCACCTGGTAAGAAAGATCGTGCAAACAGGCGACTATCGGTCCTTAAGATCGCCTCGAGCCGACAACCTAGCTGATCAGTTTACCAAGTTGGGTGGCATCTTTTGTTACTGATAAGAGCTTGGCGGGTATCAAATGGGAGATATGTCTTATCTTCTTTAGATCAAGTGGGAGAATGTTGTGGATAGAAAGAATAAGGGTGTGGTGCTCTAAAAACAATCATTGCTTGTCTTTACGGGCAAGTGGGAGATTATTAGATTTAGTGTGGCCGAAAGACAATTGTTGCTTGTCCTTACGGGCAAGTGGGAGATTGTTGGAAGTAGCGCCCGAAAGACAATTTATGTAATTTTTTTTAGAATTAATAGATGACAGATTTATTCTCATCTTATTACTTGCTTCGTTTTTGTAAGTAATACACTACTGTAAACCCTAAGTCGTATCATATGTATCCATATAACTTAGTGTGTGTCACACATGAGGATTAAGATTATGGTGATACACTTGAAATGTCAGTCCGTGGTGAAGTTAATCAAAGTATGGGCTCTATTGATTAAAACACCATTAATGCGCCCAGAACACTTTATAGTGTGACCGTCCTATCCGGACCGTCGACATTGGTTTTCTAAGTGGGGCATTTATATATGATGAGAGTCATAGAGGACTGGACCGATTTAATCTGAGTTTCTCTTATAATTCCGTGATTGAGAAATCTTATTAAATCACAAGATGATCATCTATGGATTAACCTTAATCCTGAAGTGATTACAGACTCCTACTTGTTTCAGGATAGGGTTTGATGTGTTTGTTAAGAATCGCTCAGATGCGCGGTCCGAATCACTTTCACGTTGGCACTATTCTGGAATGAGTGAGAAGTGTGTGTCTCACAGATATGGAATCCATTCCTTCCTACGGGAAGTAGAAAGACAATCCCCTTATTTGTTGATCCTAGAACTGATTGATCCCGGGAGTTTGTATTGGTTATGAACTAATTGATCACTAGTGGGTTAATAATAAATAAGGATAAGATGTAGTGAAGAAGGTTTACGGAAATAATCCTACTTCAGTACGGATAGTCTATGGAGGGTTAGTTTATATGAAATGATTATATCAATGGACTTATCGACTCGACTCGACGTTTTGAGAATAAGTTATATCTATAATCGATAGAGTTCAGTTTCGGATTTATGGTGGCGTAATTCCTGGAATTAATGAATTAAGGAGAAATATTATGTCCGATGAATATTTTTCTAATTTATTGTAGCTACTGGTTATAGGTCCATGGTCCTCGGGTTGGCTCCTAACACACGTGTGTTTTCTCGTTTTATGGAACCTCGACAATAAATTAAATAGTTGGTCTATTTAATGAATATGCAATATTATATATTTGGTAAATAATATGTCAAATAGAAAAGACATTTTGTATTAAGATAATGACATAAAGTGGCGCCTAATGTGATTAATTTAGGAGAAGAAATTTTTCTAGATTATGTCACATGTGTAATTAATTAATTATCTATTTGTTGGATAATTAATCGAAAAATTGTGATTAATTTTTTGGGAATTATCTCTTATTTTGTAGCAAAAATATCTTTTCCTTATGGGAATAGGTTTTTGTGGTGTGAAAAGGATAACTTTCTTGGCTGGTTATTTTTCTATATAAAGAGAGTTCCTTCTAACACAATACACAATCAATATTGGCACCACATCCACATAAAAAGGAAGAAAAATTAGTTTCTTGCCTTAGTCATTTAGAGAAGAAAAACCTAGGGTTTTTCTTGTTCATATTCGAGGAGGTTCTATGGCGAGGATCGATGTCCACCAGTCGTCACTTGGAGATACAATCTGGAAGATCACGGCTTCTTCATTTTGTCAATTTCTCATCTCTCTACGGTTTGGGTAATTTCTACTAACCTTCTCATAGGATTAATTAGTTATGTCTCATATCGTAAATCGCATAAATTCCGCTGTGCAAAGATCGAGTGTCTCGATCGGTGCTATTACTTCTAGTATAAATGTCCCAAGTCTACCATGGGATGTTTCTCTTAACGTCTCCACTTTATAAAGGCTTATGTGAACGCTCATTATCTTCCATTCAAACAGTTTGAGTTCCTTCGCAGACCGCCGTATCTTGCAGAATTACACCTTATTAAAAGAATCTCACCTTCAAGATATTATTTCATTCTACCTTCTGGTGGCTATCCTTTGCATCAAGATATGATGCCCAGCTCAATTTTGAACCAGTCGTGTTCCGTGTATTTTATTCTTTCTTGGCTTACCAAGTTGACTCCCCACCCTGGTGCTCAATTTGTCACTTCTCAATACCTTTGGTCTTTCCAATAAAACCCTTACAAAAAAAAATCAAAAAATTCAAAACGCTTATCTCTCTTTGTGTTGTTTGTACCACATTTTGGCCTTTACTATTTCCACATCGGTTTCACCGTCGGATCCTTTCTAAGGTATTTTATATCTTCCTCACTGTGGCATAGGGATTGGGTCAGATCATCAGGAAGAAGGTATGGCGAATGCATGCTCCCTTCCTTCCAAAAAGTTTATGAAGCCCTTCAGCTGGGACCCTTGCAGTGCTTCAGCAGACTTGTGTTGCAGTCGTGGAGGTTGAGATCAAAAGAAGTCAAGCATGCTAGTAATTGTTGGTAGTTGGGGAGCCCAGGCATTCATGACATAGGTCAGCAAGTAAAGTGTGTTGTACCGTTGATTGGAGGATTCGAGGTAGTTGATGAAATCACAAAGATGCAAGACGAAGATACGGATGTTGACAGTTACAAGCGAGTGGTCGGGATCAAACTAGCCAGTGGTAACGAGTTAGATGAAGAAGGTAACCTTCAACATCAAAGATCGTCTTCGTGTTCCGGATGTTGAAGATTTGAGGAAGACAGTGACGGATGAAGCCCACACGATAGCAATAGCAGTTCAGCCCGGAGCAACCAAGATGTGTAGAGTATTGAAACGGCGCTACCGGCCACCTTCTGTGAAGATAGAGATGGAATAGTTGCCAATAACACCAGTTAACACGCCAGCATCCAAAAGTCACCGTTTGAGGCCTGTATGGAATGAAGCTTAGAACGATAGTTATCTGGGATGAGTGGAACATTAACAAACTACAAGACCGGGGTGGATACAGTGAGCCAGAGAGGTTGCTGAAGTGGACCGTTGCAACCTCGAGATGGTTGGAGACATGCAGAAGAGTTGGGAAGATGAATTTCAAAGTCTGTTAGAGCTTGAAGTTGGAGATAGAATGCATCTAAAGGCATCTTCAGCGAGAGGAGCAAGATGGTATGGGTAGACATGCAAGATAAACCTTGGATATGATGGCTCTTACGTAATAGTGGCTAAATTAGGACCTTTAGCTTATCCGTTTGGAGTTACCAAAATCCCTTCACGGGTGTATGACGTTCTACATGTGATAATGATAAGGAAATGGTTAGCCGATGTTGATGTGAGTCAGGCATTGACCTTGAAACGGTTGAAGGGACTTTGACCTATATGGAAGAATCAAGTGCACTTCAGAGTGGAAGAAGAAGAAAGCTAAGAAGGAAGACGTACATCTAGCCTTGGGTCATTGAAGCAGTCACACCGACAGAGGCAACATGAGTTATAGAAGATGAGGCTTTTATGAAGTTCCAGAGTTCAAGTACCTCCCAGTTATATTCAGTTTCGAGGACGAAACTTGTTTTAAGGAGGGAGGGATGTAACACCCCGAATTTTCAGAAAGGATAAAATAGTAATTTGGTATATTCACTATGACCTAATTATTATTAACCTTTTTTTTATTTAAAAAGGATTTAATTAAAATACTTGAAAATTATTTTGATTAAGTATTTAAGGAAATGAAAACCAGAATATTTCCCTAATAAAGTTTGCTGGAAAAAAAAAGAGAACGACGATGTACAAGAAGAAAAGGGTCGGTCGCTGTTTTCCGAATTCGGGGTTTAATGGTTGATTTTCGGTGCAAACCATAGTAGAAAAAATTGATCATCGTGAGGAGACGATCGTTTCGATACTAGCCGTTCTTTTTTTCGGTAAGCTTTTCCTTCCTAGCCCTAATCTAGATTGGTTTATGTTCTTGAGAAAATCTGAAATTTTGTGGATTAGAAGAGTTTTCTAATCGTAGTGTAATGGTCAATTACCGTAGGTGATTCGTAGAAGTTGTTGGAATCGAGGATTGAAGCTTTTTACTATCCGTTTTCGCATTCAATCTCTTTTGGAATTGCTAAGATAAGGGTGTGCTTTTAAATGAGAATTTGGGTGTTCAACTGTATTTAGACTTGTTATTATTGGTGTATCACTTTTAGTTGTTGCCCTCGATGTTTGATCTTATTTCATATATTATATTTTCCTGTTCCATAAACGTTATAAAAAAAGAACACGAAAGAAAGGGGGTAGAGAAAGCAGCGGGCAAAACCCTCTGGAAATATTATTTTGTTTTGCTTTTGGCTGGTAAAATATTGTAACATCCCGTTCCCGGACACCGAGTCCTTATCCGGAAATAGAATGTTCGGCACGTATAAAATAAAATAAATTCACTTTATACGTACGCCTCTACTACGTCGTATCAAAACAAAGCAAACGGAAGCAAAAGACTGGTATATACTTTTTTTTTTTCAAATAATCCAAGAATAGAAACACAATCTAAAGATGGAAATGTAACCTTTATACATTCAAAAGAAAATACGAAATTCAAAATAAACGTACGGTATCCTCAAAAGGAAAGTAAAAGTACTACAAGTCTCGAAAGACCAAAGGACGTATCCAAAAGAACCAAAGAATGTATAGACTAAATAATTAAATGAAAGAACAAAAATAGTGTAAGTCTCCAATGAGGCGTCGTCAAACGTCGTCATCGAACTCCTGCTCGAAAACTTGATCAACCTGTTCATCTTCTCACCCCCAAACACATAGAAAATATGCATTTGAGGTAAGTACAACGTACTTAATAAAAGAGAGAAGCTATGATAACAATTAATATTTATAAAGAAAAGATATTTAATTATTTGGTTATCTTTATGTGACCGACTCAATCTAGGGCTCACTTCATGTCCATCAACATGTCATTACTAAACATTTCTAACCTAACTTATCTCTGTTACAACCGCACTCAAGGGCACTATGCCTGATGTATATCCACCAGAGATATCGATTGCAACCCATTGGTGGACCACACCAATGGCCCCGGTAGCCTAGGCTGGTAGACTCCGATGGTGTACACGTATGGCGAAGTTCCTCCACTGCCATTTAGCCATTTATAGGCCAGCAGCGTTGTTCACTTTATCTGCACGCCAGCACATGCGACATTTTCTGGTGCCTATCCAAGAGTGGCATGTTGTTTAATCTTTTACTAGCCAAGTACGTATTTATTAAGTAATTAACTAACCACCTAAGTGTCTTCAATTAATCTCCCTCACAAATACTACTCTCTTCCAATAACATTAGACTTAGAGAAGGCCTAACAATTACACAGACATTTATAAATGCTAATTCATCAAAGCACAAGCCTCTCATGCTCTTCCGACGGATCCGAACTTCGACTCCCTTTAAGAGTACATTCGGTGCCAAAACTAAATGAATCAGAAGCTCAATCCAGGCTTGTTCATGTTTTTTCAATGTTAATAGATTATAATTCAAGGTTTAAAACTCAACACATAGCTTGAACATTAATTTTCCCAAAACAGGTCAAATGCGTGCGCATTGGTTGGAATGCGTGCGCATTCACTGTCAAGAAACGTGCTGAAAGTTTCTGTCCAGCCAATGCGAGCGCATTGCACGACCATTAAACAATCTGCAACAACCTGAAGCAACAATGCATGTGCATTCTGAGGAATGCGTGCGCATTGCTCCTGAAACCAAAAGAACTCAACAACCTGAACCATGAATGCATGCGCATTGCTTTGAATGCGTTCGCATTCAACCTGCTGAAACAAAACCAGAACATCATGTAGAAGGAATGCGTGCGCATTGTCTACAATGTGTGCGCATTCGACGTATAGAACCTAAGACCTTACAACCTGTTACAGGAATGTGTGCGCATTCTATTGAATGCTTGCGCATTCTGCCTGAAAACCTTAAACTCGATTTTTCAACCACTTAACGATCTCTAATCCGTTTTCAACACAATCAACATCGTATTAAACTCAGTAAAACATAGAAAATCATATCTAATCAAATCACAACATCTATGATCCTTGATTAACGAAAAGACACAACTTTCTAGCATCTAAACGTCTTAAAATATTAATCTAAACCTTATAAACCATAATCAAAACCATAGGAAGTCTCTTACTTGATTGAAGCCACAAACCAAAACTAATCTCTGAAGCACTTAAACAGGCCCCAAACAAGATATAAAGATCACAATTAACATGAATTAATTGATGATCAAAGCTTCTAAACAAAGAACTACAAAAAAACCATAAAACATGAATTCATGATCCTTTTCATGAATTTACTGCAGAAATTTGACTCCAACATACCTGAGAATCAGACTCAAATTCTGGTATCTAAACGATCCTTGTTCTCTCACGAGTACGGCAGTACTTTCGGATTTATAAGCGGATTCACAGATCAAAAGTTATGCCCAAAACCCTAAAACACAAAACATCATGATCTTTTACGATTTTACAGCAGAAAACGAGTTAACCATACCTGAGAATCAGTCCCAAACTCTGATATCAAAATGATCCTCGTCTTCTCATGATTCCAGCGGTACTTTCAGATTTCTAAACGGAGTAACGGTCGCGGAGATATGCCCAAAAGTATCCAATGATATACCCTTTGTTTCTGTTTTCTTTTCTCCTAGAAATTCATGTTCGAACTTCCTCAGAACGTTTCTTTTTTTTTTTCTTTTTGTATAACATATGTTCTGACAACCTCCCACTAAATTGGAGGCTATATTCTTAAAATAAATAACCTCATTCCAAAAATATTCTTTTCTCCCTTAATTTCCATTATTTACAAAACAGTCCTTCCTATCTTTTCTTTTCCTTTTATCAATATTTACTCTTAAGTCCAAGCCCTTATACATATTTGACCTTATAATTTAAACTTCCAATTAAAAGAAGACAATTATAATATTTGGTTTTCACGAAAAGACACGTCTGTCCTTTCCCGTAAACCGAGATATCATAATTTAGCCCCTTTTAAAGCCAAGGAAAATTAATATAATAATCATTTTTCATAAAAATACACGTCTGCCCTTTCACGAAAGTTCGGAATTTTGCATTCTTCCCCCCTTAAAGGAGTTTCTTCCTCAAAACTCAAATGTGCTCAAACTAGTGATCTTCACCAGCACATTCTTCAAAGTAACTCGAAAACCGGAACCTCTCCCAAGACTGAGCTCACTAATCAAAAAATCCAAAAGTATCCTATTCTCAGAACTGACCCAAACTCGTATAATCAACCCTAAATCTAAACTTCCGCTGCGACACTCTGATTGTGCCAACCACTGAACCGAAACTCAACTAATTGTTTCCTCTTCTACTTATCAAACTTGATTTCCAAAGATCGAACTCATTCAAACACTTCAAAAAAATCTAGTAAATCGTTAACTTAACTTTTCTTTATGTCCAAGCCGTTTGAACCTTTTCATTGATGAAGCTCTAAGGTAACTATGTAGACAACTTCAATTCTCAAAGAATTTTCTACGAGCAATAGCCCAACTTTTCTTATGATTTTAGGCTGCTTTCATATCTCTACCATCCGACAGTTCTCTTTCCTTAACTTGCTCAACCAATGCAGACCATGTGTTTTGCCTTTTCCAAACATCATCCGTGACCCTCTGTCTTAAGTCATTTACTTTTAGCACACACAACGATTCTTAGTATCAAAGATTACCACTCTTATCAAAACTTATCCCACTGAATACTTTTCTCTTGTAACATGCTTCAAATCAATTAAAACCGGATCTTCGTCTTGCTTACTCCAAACATCATTAATCAACTCAAATCTTGCTAGCATAAGTACTACAAACTATATGTTCTCAACCTGATCATAACTCTAAATTTTCAGCCCGTTAAACTGCTCTACCACTTCCCGAACCCCTGAAATTGCAAGCACTGACTTCCCACTCAAGCATCAGCCATCACATTGACTTTTTCCCGGATACTACTGAAAGACCAAGTCATAATCTTTTACAAACTCCAGCCATCACCATTTTTTTTACTAAGGTTCTTCTTAAGTGAAAAGGTATTTCAAAACCCTTATAATCTGTGGAAATCCTTGCCTTCACACCACACAAGTAATGCCTCTAAATCCTTAAGGAAAAAACCATTATTGTCCACTCCAAAACATGTATGGGATCATTCTTATTATGTGTCTCAAGTTTTCTCGATTCTTTCGCAATCACTATACCCACTTGCCTAAGCACACACCCTAGTCCTTGATCTGAAACAACCTTTGAGTAGATAAGGGTATCATTTACGAATACTATCACACACTTATCCTAAACCTTTCCATTCTCAGAACTTCCATACTTCCACACATAGTCCAAAACTGACCAACTGTTCTTGAATCACAAAAACCACAACTTCCCTTGCTCCAAAAATTCTGAAAAATTGCAGGGAGGTAGAAAATTGTCTTATCTACAATTCCTCTCTTCGCATAATCGCATCAACTTCATAATCCACACGGTTTGTTCAGAAAGTCCACTTTACTATCAAACACACTGTCCAGCAATTCTGCAGTGACACCTTCACTTATTCTTCTGTTTTGAACAGGCTAAACATCTTCAAATGACCTGTATTTTTTACATGTTGTAGAGGACTCTTTTGTATATGAATCTTGTCTTGGAACCATGTCTAAATTATTTTCCGTTTGGTCACAATCTGCAACCCAACACGGTTGTTAAAAATCTGGAAATTCTGACAGCTCATGCACACCGCAAAGAAACTTGGGTTTGACCAACTTCCTCCCGTCCAAAAATTTCAAAATTTTTACACCACCGGGAAAAATCCATTATCTAAACATTTTCTCTTTATATAATACTCATATTCCTTTCCGTATAGGCTGTAAAATTCTGACAACTTCACTAACCATTCCATATTCCACTTCCCCTATTACTTTGGTTGGTGGGTGATTACTCCATTGCACTAAACCCAAAGAATTAACCATACTTTGGAACTTTCTAAACCTGTAACACCTTTCATTATAAGCACACATTTAAGTCCTTAGCACATTCTCTCTTCATCTCTCACTCAAACAGAAGCTTCACTTGATCAAACTTGAATCTTCAACAACCACTTGATCTAACCAACCCAAGAACCGAAGATCTACAACTTTCCAAACCCAAAACCAACTCTTGATCGATGAAACCAAACTAAACCAAATTCTAACCAACGAACAACCCTCTGTAGATACTTACCCGGATGGTGTCCACAAGATTTCCTAATGGTTGAAAGGTAAGCTTATCTTACTTAGCTATCTTTCTTAGTACCAAAAGTTTTAACCTTTTATGTTATTGATAGTTAGTATAGCTAAGTTGTCCATTACTGACGTATCTAAAAGTCGGTTCATTAACTTTTACACTTTTACAACGTGAATTGATTCATGTCATAAAGTACTTAAGGTAAATAAACAAACTAAAAGATGCTTGGTTTGACTGTGTCCAAAGAAAACACCTTTGTTGGTGAACTTTCACTTCTTCAATGTTTTCCTTGATTCCTTCAAATACCTCTTATAGGACCAACTTTTGCAATATGTCATTTATCTCCACAAAGATAACAACCTTTTGTACAAGGGAACCAACATTCTGAGGTAGTTCCTGATTCTAATGAAGTCTTAGATGGTCAACTCTTTTCACTCTTCAAACAACCGTTGCTTCATTCAGATTCTGTATAGCCTCTAGTACAACTCTAGAACTTCCAACTCCAAAAATACCTCTTCGGGTTACTACCATTCTGAGAGATCAAGGGAGATCAGAATGGCACTAAGTGGTCTAAGAACTTATCTTAAGGAAGAGAAGCCTAGTAAATCAAGGAACGCTTTTGCTCTGATACCAACTATAACTCCCCGTTCCCGGATACTAGTCCTTATCAAGAAAAGGAACGTTTGGAACGTATAAAATAAAATAAATTCACTTTATACGTAAGCATCTACTATGTCGTATCAAAACAAAGCAAACGGGATGAAAAGACTCGGGTATATCCTTTTTTTTCAAATAATCCAAGAATAGAAACACAATCTAAAGATGGAAATGTAACATTTATACAGTCAAAAGAAAATATGAAATCCAAAAGAAACGTACAGTATCCTCAAAAGGAAAGTAAAAGTACTACAAGTCTCGAAAGACCAAAGGACATCTCCAAAAGAACCAAAGAATGTATAGACTAAATAATTAAATGAAAGAACAATAATAGTGTAAGTCTCTAATGAGGCGTCGTCAAACGTCGTCATCGAACTCCTCCTCGAAAACTTGATCAACCTGTTCATCTTCTCACCCCAAACACATAGAAAATATGCATTTGAGGTAAGTACAATATACTTAATAAAAGTGAGAAGCTATGTTAACAATTAAGATTTATAAAGAAAAGATATTTAATTATTCGGTTATCTTTATGTGACCGACTCAATCTAGGGTTCACTTCATGTCCATCAGCATGTCATGACTAAACGTTTCTAACATAACTTATCTCTGTTACAACCGCACTCAAGGTCACTACGCCTGATGTATATCTACCAGGAGATATCGATTGCAACCCATTGGTGGATCACACCAATGGCCCCGGTAGGCTAGGATGGTAGACTCCGACGGTGCACACGTAAGGCGAAGTTCCTCCACTGCCATTTAGCCGTTTATAGGCCAGCAGCATTGTTCACTTTATCTGCACGCCCGCACAAGAAACATTTTCTGGTGCCTATGCAAGAGTGGCATGTTGTTTAATCTTTTACTAGCCAAGTACATATTTATTAAGTTATTAACTAACCACCTAAGTGTCTTCAATTAATCTCCCTCACAAATACTACTCTCTTCCTATAACATTAGACTTAGACAAGGCCTAACAATTACACAGACATTGATGAATGCTAATTCATCAAAGCACAAGCCTCTCATGCTCTTCCGACGGATCCGACCTTCAACTCCCTTTAAGAGTACATTCGGTGCCGGAACTAAACGAATCAGAAGCTCATCTAGGCTTGTTCATGTTTATTCAATTTTAATAGATTATAAATGAAGGTTTAAAACTCAACACATAGCTTGAACATTAATTTTCCCAAAATAGGTCCAATGCGTGAGCATTGGTTGGAATGCGTGCGCATTCACTGTCCAGAAACTTGCAGAAAGTTTCTGTCTAGCCAATGCATGCGCATTGCCTACAATGCGTGCACATTGCACGACCAGTAAACAACCTGCAACAACCTAAAGCAACAATGCGTGCGCATTCTGAGGAATGCGTGCGCATAGCTCCTAAAACCAAAAGAACTCAACAACCTGAACCGTGAATGCATGCGCATTGCTCTGAATGCGTGCGCATTCAACCTGTTGAAACAAAACCAGAACATCCTGTAGCAGGAATGCATGTGCATTGTCTACAATGTGTGCGCATTCGACGTACAGAACCTAAGACCTTACAACCTCTTACAGGAATGCGTGCGCATTCTGCCTGAAAACCATAAACTCGATTTTTCAGCCACTTGACGATTTCTAATCCGTTTTCAACACAATTAACATTGTATTAAACTCAGTAAAACACAGAAAATCATATCTAATCAAATCACAACATCTATGATCCTTGATTAACGAAAAGACACAACTTTCAAGCATCTAAACGTCTTAAAATATTAATCTAAACCTTTTAAACCATAATCAAAACCATATGAAGAGTCTCTTACTTGATTGAAGCCACAAACCAAAACTAATCTCTGTAGCACTTAAACAGGCCTCAAACAAGATCTAAAAGATCACAATTAACATGAATTAATTGATGATCAAAGCTTCTAAACAAAGAACTACAAAACAAAACCCTAGAACATGAATTCTTGATCCTTTTCATGAATTTGCAGCAACAATTCGACTCCAACATACCTGAGAATCAAACCCAAATTTTGGTATCAAAACTATTCTTGTTCTCTCATGAGTCCAGCGGTACTTTCGGATTTCAAAACGGATTAACGGTCGCGAAGATATGCCTAAAAGTATCCATTGCTATACCCTTTGTATCTGTTTTCTTTTCTCCTAGAATTTCATGTTCGAACTTCCTCAGAGCGTTTCTTTTTTTTTTTCTTTTTTTTTCGTATAACATATGTTCTGACAACCTCCCAGTAAATTGGAGGCTATATTCTTAAAATAAATAACCTCCTTCCAAAAATATTCTTTTCTCCCTTAATTTCCATTATTTACAAAACAGTCCTTCCTATCTTTTCTTTTCCTTTTATCAATATTTACTCTTAAGTCCAAGCCCTTATACATATTTGACCTTATAATTTAAACTTCCAATTAAAAGAAGACAATTATAATATTTCGTTTTCATGAAAATACACGTCTGTCATTCCCGTAAATCGAGATATCACAATTTAGCTCCTTTTAAAGCCAAGAAAAATAAATATAATAATCCATTTTCGTAAAAGGACACGTCTTCCATTTCAGGAAGGTCGGAATATTACAAGTATTATATTCCTTTTGTTTTTGGTTGAATGGTATAGTACTACGTCCGTAAGTAGTAGGCATGTCAAAGGTAGACGTGATACTATTTACCACTTATTTTCCAGAAATAAAAAGATGCAAAAAAAGTTTATTATTATAATTGATTTAATAGATATTATATACGGTAAGTTAATTTTATTTAATATATATACTAAAAAGGCTACACAGTAAAGTACTATAAACGTTTAATTGTTATAGTAAAAATGTGATATCTATTACGGAAAAAATATAGTATGTTAATTTTGTGATTTTCGTGCATTACACGATATGATTTGTTTGTTGTATGTTCTTATGGAACATTATATGTTAATTGACATTATCTAACTTCGACTTCTGGTAGCCTTGGTATCAAATCACACCACAATTGAGACCCTCTGCGGGGAGAAGGTGAGAGCACCGGAAGGCTTTGTTTCGGCGTTGTGGGACATTGACTTAGTAGTCAATGATTCTTTTACAACACGCTAGGTAGTGTAATTAGTTGTCTAGGACTAGAGTCCCTACGGAGCCTTATACGTGAATGAATCAGGTGGTTAGAGCTTAACTCGTAAATACATATGTGGTTGTCTAAAAGCTAAAACGTCAATATCATTGGTGAGGCACATTTTCTACATCGAAGCATGGGACCCTTACCGCTCCTACGGGACTACGTGTAACTCCTACATGGAACATGAGTCCATGCCCCCATGAGTAGTGCCGCCCATGTTGTGGTGCATTTCTCAGCATGCATAGTGTCCTTTGATATTGATGTAACAAACCTTATTTGTGTGAGGATATACTACAGAGCTAGTAGAGGGTGAGAGAGCTTTATTACAACCTATGTGGTATTGATTGTAGATGATGCCATGTTATATTTATATGCCTTTATTGCTATTTATTGTAACCGTTTCTTCTACCCCTTACTAAGTACGTGTGTACTTACCCCCTCTTCTCTCTTGTGCCCACCCCGAGAAGGTGGTGTTTTATGTAGGTCATTTTTTAGGCCACTGAGGAGTGACCCGGAGATGATGCAGATGATGTCTACTGTCCTTACTTTCAATTGCTATTGGGTATAGATTCTATTTTCCTTTGTAACGATGGAGACCAATGGTTTGAGTTTATGGTTTACATTTAATAACGGATACATTTGTATTTGATGATTATAATAAGTCTTTGATGATGTATTAGTCGCAGCCTGTGTTACTTTCGATCGTTTATTAGTCATTTCAGTTACCCGAGTCAGTCGTTTTGTCTTCCGCTTGTTCTCTGATGTTTGCTTACGTAAGGCTTACTTGTATAATTAGATTAAAATTTAATTATATTCGTGCCGGGCGTTCTATTCCGGATAATGACTCGGTATCCGGGACAGGGGCGTCACAGGTTCCATCATTTTTTACCATCATTGCACCAAAATGGTGTAAAATTACACCTTCTCTAACCATTCTACACCAAATTTTACAACAAAAAGAATATTTCAAGAATATTCCATATTAATTTCGTTTTTTTTAAAAATATGAATAAATATGTCGTTCATCAATAACAAAAGACACATTTAAAAATTATTGTATGATGCATGAATAATATATTAGATTCGTAATACATTTATTTTAAAATAAAAAAAAATGTCCTAAATTTTTTTTTCTCAAAACGTGATTAAAATAGAAACATTTATTAATATTACGGAATACAAACATTTAATTGAACAACTGAAATACAAACGTTTATTAATATTAAAATGTAGTCCTAATGTCAAATAAATGTATGATTTTTAATTTTAGTAATATTAATTAATATTAAAAAAAATTAAAAAATAAAAAATTGAATTAATTAAATATAATAAAATATCAAGCAAGTAATGTAATTTAATCAAATTAATGATACACAATAAATATTTTATACACATATATCTCATTTCTAAATTATATAAAAGCAAAAGAAAAAAAAGGAGAAATGGGTTTTGGTGTTGGGTTACCCGACAGCATTTTGGTATAAATAGATGGGGCAATGGTGAAATGGGAAAAAAGTGATGTTGTTGGAGTATCCCCATTTACCTATTTTTGGGGAATGGTGCCGGGTCACCAACGGTTGGAGTTGCCCTAAATGATATACTTCCACAATTTTTTTATTTGTTATATTTCAGAATTTGCTATTTTTTTATTTGTCATTTTACATTTCCAATGCATCATTTATTATTTTTTCCCTTCTTTACCAATAAAGTATTTACATCTCCAACATAAAATTACATTTCTAATACTAAAAACTCCTTTACCAACAAATTATTTACATCTCCTACAAAACATTACATTTCCAACACTAAAAACTCCTTTACCAACAAAGTATTTATCTCTCCAATAAAAAAAATGCATTTCCAATACTATATTTTAAACATATTAATTATTTTCTTAATTTGTAAGTTTTTTCTCTCTGCGACATAAAAAACGGGGGGAGTACTAGTATTGTGTACATAAATAAGAATTCGATGTATCGATTGTGAATAATAATATATTGTAAGTGAAAGACGTACGGAATAAAAATATGTTTCATATTTTTTGATGCAGTTTTCATTTTTTTAGTGGATCTATATCCATACTTATATATACTTATTGAAAAAGGAAAATAAAATCAATTTTGACTCAAACCCGGTAATTACTTGGTGTACCCGCTCCATACCCAGTTACAAATATGCAATGCAAACAAAAAATAAATGTTACCACCTCCGTCTCAAAATATAAGTCATCATACATTTTCAGATTTGTCCTACAATATCAGTTATTCTACATTATCAATGCAAAATTTATTACCCTTTTCTCTATCTTACTCCTAATTTATTATCAATTTAACAATTTTTCATTACTTAACAACTATTGTCTTAATGATAGTCAAAGGGCATTTTATACATTAACCTTCAAATTTATAACATTAAACCACTTTCTTAATATGTGTGAAAGCCTCTAGGATGAATTATAATTTGGGACGGAGGTATTAAAAAAGAACGACATTAACTCTCCTAAATAGTAGTTACTCCGAATCCAATAAATCAACAACACATAAAGCTGGTCAAAGAACAAAAATAAATAAAAATAAATACTACATTCGTCCCACAAAATGTGTCCATTTTTTTAAAATGAATTAGCAAATGAAAAGTGTCCATTTAGAAAACCACTAAATCATTTAATTTATTTTTTTCCAAACATACTCCTATCATATCATTTAACGTGTAAATATTCATTTCATATCCCAAAACAAAATTTATTATGTGATAGGGGCATATATGTTTATCACTGCTTAAAATACAACACATTAATTGTTTTCTTAATCTTTGTATACCACAAAAAGTTGATATTTTTTTATGTAACGGAGGTAGTAGTGTAAATCATTCCTAAAATCTCTCGCAATCACACATTTTGAATAGATGGTCAATGCGCTAAGTAAAGTAACAAAATCAACATTATGTCCTCCCTAAAATCTCTATGTAATAACTAAGCATTAAATATAGCCACTAAAAAACCAGTTGAATTTAGTGTTAGAGCACTTGCATCAACATCTTTTAACAGATTCTCTATTTTACAGACTCAAATACCATTTTTTCTGTTTTTACAGAATCTCTATAAAGGGTCAACTAGCTGCATGAGCATCTCAACTTACACATTCTCTATCCGGGACATAATACACCAGAATCTCTATTTATAGATTCTCTATTAATTTTCTCAACTATTATCATAAAATTGGTGAAATAATTATTGTAATTATTTATAAAGTGTGGTTGAGTAAACTTCGTAAGACAGTTTTATCCCGATTTCTAATTTTTGTTGTTATACGAGAATACCATTCCAAATTTATTGCAATTTTTTGCTAATATTTACATTATATTGCAATGTTAATTACCTTATTCATATACAAGGAATTGAAGGAAAAGTTGTTATGCTTCTATTTACATTATATTTCTTTGCCAAACTATTTACATTATTGTTATGTTAATTAACTTATTCATATACAAGGAATTGAAGGAAAATTTGTTAGGATCCTATTTACATTCAAAATTGTTACCGTAACTTTTCGATATTGGGGAAAAGGCAGATGTATCCAATGTTCTAAAACTCGCTAGGCGAAGTCGGTACGCTACTGGGGCGCCTAGGCGGTTTTAGGGTTTTAAGGGGGGTTTTAGGGTTTTATGCCTCTTTCTTGTCTAAACACTTGGGAAAACTTGGATGTTCACCCAGATGGAACCCTGATTGCCTAGAAGGACCTAAGATCGCCTAGAAGGGCCTAGGAGCGCCCAAAAGGGCCTAGGAGCGCCTAGAAGGGCCCATGAGTGCCCAGAAAATCACCCAGCACCCCTGTCGCCCAGATGAGATCGCCCAGGGCCAAGTCGAGACGCCCGGGTTGCGCCTAGGCGACCGATTTTGGCACTTTTTAGAACACTGGACGTATCATTTTGTAAAAAAACGAAATATTATATTCTTTACTTCTTTTATGGAGTTATTTTGTTAATATATATGTATATAAGTCGAAAATATATATATGTATTTTGGGAAAATCTGATTTTTAAGAAATAAGGAGAAATAATAAGAAATTATTATTTTTTGGGATTTTCTTTATAAGGAAAATAAATCCCATTAGTTCCCATAACCTAAAAGAAATCAGAAAATTTCGTACGCACTGATAACGGTGTGTGTGTGAGCAAAATAAGGGCTGGGAGTTTTTCTTCCAGTTTCTAGGGCGATTCATAACGGTTTTTAGATCAGAGTAGAGCAGCGGAATCGTCATAAAGAGGGCATCGTTTAAACACAAGAAAGGTGGGACTTTGTCAAGGTATGATTTTCGAGCCCTAGATGTGTTCGTGAATGTTTTCGATGAATCTGATGACGGTCAAAATATACTCGTAAAAGTCATCAACGTTATCCTAAAATCGAGCCTAATAATATGTATTTTATGTTAAATCCCATGTTTATAATGTTTATTTAATGTTATGTGATTTATAGAATATAATTTGGTATTTATCCGTTTTTATTATTTAAATATGATTTATTGTGAAATAAATATTGATTTTGTGGATTGAGATAAATTGGAGGATATTTACAAATGGAAGAATTAAATCTCAAGATAAAGCGAAGAAAATTCGGAGTGCATTGAAGATAAATACCGGATCAGCGCGAAAAGAGGAGTAAGGAATGGCAAGAGCCAGTGAGCCAATCAAAAGTTGATGGACTCGCTGGCAGCAAGAGGTCACTTCGCTGGGGGCGAGTCCCATTCAGCATCCGGATTAGCTTGGAATTATCCTAACGCGTTTTTAGACTTCTTATGGATTTAGGAAACCTAATTTAGATCGGTTAAGGCTTATCCTAACTCAATTTTTACTCCTATATATACTTGTTCTAGTTCATTAGCAAAAACACACCTTAGACACTTCCCTCGAATTATAATAAAGTTCTCAGTTTTTCTCGAGTGGTTTTTTTACAAGTTCTGCAATAATGTAAGTTCTTGTATTTATTTCTTCTTAGTTCTTTATAATTAAGTCCCCAATTATTGTTTATCGTTTGAGATTGTTTGTTCTTAGTTAAATGATGTAGATCTAGGATTGTGACGTGAGGCAGTAGGGATTCCTCGTCTATAAGGATCCACACGCCCACACCTATGTCTCGTGACTTATGTATGACATTATTTTGATCGACAATCGTGTTTTTAGTAGATCTATATAATGACTTTATGAATTTCTATTTTATCCGTTACGTATGTAGAAACGCTAAGATTTAGTTGTTCGTCACGTCAATCTAGCCACGTCTTTGTGGTGTGATTGTCCACCTAGAATTTCTTATCTTCTTAGGTATGGCTACGGCTACGTTGCTCGTCTGTTTTAATTAGCGTATTATTAGGAAATACCAATATAGGGCTCATAGGTCGGCTCATGAATTGATCTTCTGGGACATTCAGCGAGATCTAGATCTGTTCTGTATTTGGGAATTGTCGACACCTAGTTATACGTAAATCGTAGATTAACAGGAGACCTAAAAAGTAAATGTTAATGGGACAGAGACTGATGCGATCACTTTGGAAGTACGCCTAACCACAGGAATGTTGCCTAGGTGAGGAATTCGGTTAATATCGGCATCCCTAGTTTTGTAAGCGTGCAAGTTATATGAGATGGAGGCCTACGAAGCGAAGTCACGTAATGTAGCACAGTGATCTTGATGGCCTACCCGGAGCTAGATCTAGTTTAGGGGATGACTTCCGTAACCAGTATAAAAGAAATACGAATCGGGTTAATAGTCATTGAGTCTAGTTTAATTATATAGAGTCTCTAGATCCAAACGATAATACATTAATTGAGGAGGTTAATTATGGTGTCTTTATTTGTGTTGTGTCGAGTCGTGTCCTTTATCTTTCTTGTCTTTTGTTGGTCGTAGACTGCCATTGTTGCTTGACATGATTAATTAATTGTTTATATATAAAATGATCCACAATTGGTTCCCTGTGGGATCGACCTTGATTCGCTATAGCTATACTACGATGGACCTAGTCCTCTTGCTAGTATTGGTTTATGGTGGTCAAGTATTTTATTATCACTTGATCTACGGCATCAAGTTTTTGGCGCCGTTGCCGGGGAGCCAACGGTCAATTTTATATATAAATAATTTTTTATTCATGTTAAGTTTTTTGTTTTAGAGCTTGTTTTTACGTTTTTGAGTCACTCTGGTTGTCTGCTCTGCGTAAAAATTCCAGATTCTAAAAAAATTGGTTTCGCTCCCAGCAAGACTACCTCTCGCTGCCAGCGAGCCTGGTCAGTTTTCTGGGATTTCGTGTGTCTGTTTATCTCCATATGTTTAACCCGTAGGTCTGATAGCAGCATGGGAAACCATGTTAAAGTCAGTCTACGGTCTGTTTGTTTTTTTGTTTTTCTTCTGTTTGCAGAAACCAAGGAAACAATAATCCAAGTCAGTAATTTTTCGTGGGCGCTGAGAAAATAACCTAGCAACATGTGGAGCTACGAATCTACGATGGGAAAAGTGATGGAAGCAATACCTTTAAAGCACCAAGATGGATCCAAAAAAAAGAAAGAAAGAAAGAAAAGAAGAATTAAAAGGCTTAAATTCTTCGTGGTATAATATTAAAGGCAAGGTACTACTTTTTTTTTTTGCTTATGTTTTACTATCTTTTGTTTTTTGTGAACATAAGTTAGCCTATACATGAACCTGAGTAGGAATCTTAGCCCGGAGTTGGTTTGTAAGATTAATTTTATTAGTGTGGAAGGTTCTGCCCCAAATCTGTCTCATCTAGAGGGTGTAGGGAAACATGTAGTCGTTGAAAGGAAGCAGTGAATAAAGATTTCCTCGTAGTTTTGTTAAAATCTATTTGTCCAATGCATGAGATTGCTTCTAGTGGCCACAGGAGCAACAATTTGTGTAGTTTTAAGAATTCTCAATCAAAAGAAGACGTTGAGTTTTGAGAGAGCATAATGAGGCAGCATTATAGAGGATATGATTAAAATGGGTCCCTAGGACTAAATCTGCCTAGAATTCACTAATTCCTAAAACGAGAGCCGAGGTAAGAGCTTTGCATAAATGGTATGGATAGATGTCGAGGTCTCACAACCAAAGGAAGGGTATTAATCCACAGAAGCGACGATCCCACCTCTTATAGTGCTCAAAGGGTCAAAGTTTGGCGAGCTATGAAGGATGACTGACAAGGATAATTTTTGGAAAGTCGAGCCGAGGACTTTAAACTCAGAACTACTTCTTTAAAACTCTTAGGATTTCTTTTTAGTTTTTTAGGTTTTGTTTTCTTTGAGTCAAATAAGAGTAACGTGACATGTGTTGAGGTTTTTTATTTGCCGTGTTCCGATGGCCATTAGGCTAAGGATGTGCAAAACTTTTTTACTCAATATAGGCCACGTGAAGTAGAGTTCCGTAGGAGAGTCGAGAAATTGCTAAAGAAAAGGAAATTTAGCAATCAACCTTAAGATGGAAGCATTAAGAGAACTTGAGAATTACTGAAAATGTAACAGAGAATGATTGGTGCGAACAAGAACGCTTTTTGGTAAACTCCCAAAACTTTTTAGAATGGCGATCTGAGTGAAAATCCAAAGTTGTGTGCAATTTGTTAAGGCCATATTTATATGATTATTAAAGGTTTATTTCATTATTATTTTCCCCACATTTGCATAATTTACATGAGAATTAAGGGTTTAAGTGTAATTATTTAATAAAGATGATTTTAAGAGGGTTGTATGCAAAATTGATGATTTTAAGTGTTGATTTAATGGAATTATTATTATTTGGATTTTATTACATTTTTGCATTGTTTATTTATCATGTAGGTGTTGATTTTCGAGTGCTATAAGTGGATAAATGAAGCTCAAGTCGAATTATTCAAGATAGAGTTGGAATTGGCTCAAAGAAATTGGATAAAGATGATGAAATCCGACCTCAAAGCAGTCCAGCCGAGCGTCTGCATCCCGTCCACCAGACGGGCGTCTGATTTCATGGACGAGCGTCCAGGAGAGGAAATCACATACAGAGAGTTTGGACGCAGCATGGACGGACATCTAGAGCAAAGTCAAGATCCACCAGACGGGCGTCCACGAGACCAGACGGGCGTTCACGGCCGACTTAACCCTAGCCGACATCAAATTCCTATAAATAAAGCGGCAGCCCCAACCCTAATTCATACCAAATAATTGAGATCGCAATTTTACACCAAAGAGCTGCGGCCACAAGCCTTTTTACACAGAGATGAATTTCTCCAATCCAGCAATCTTGTTCACCATGATTGTTGGCTAGAAGCCTTGCAGTGAGTCGATGGAGGAAGCCTATCAACAACAAAACCAACTAGAGAGTTCGATGCTTAAGTTTAGTGAGTTTATTTCATAGTTTTTCATTACTTTGGATCTGTTTTGTACTGCTTAAGTTTTATTGAATTAAGATTTGATGAAACGATCTATGTTTAATTTATGCTTGAATAAATTTATGAAAGTATGTTTATTTAAGTTCTCTTTTATTCAAAGTAATGCATCTAATTGTGTTTTAAGAGATTATGCATGATTAGTTGAGTAAGAGCTTGGAAACAATCTCGTGATTTCGTTTTGATTGCATGTTTAGTTTATTTGAAAAGATAAACGAAACCCTAGAATTTGGTTGAAGAAATTTAATTGAATTCGTGAATAAATCACTACTAAAAACTATGTCTTTTTAATCACCATCTAGTTGGGATTGTTGGTTGATGGGTGGAATCTAGTCGCCTTGCTGTGTTTTCCTTTAATTGTTTATTAATCGAATCGTTTAGATTAAGTTTAGCTTAAGTTTTAGTTTTATAAACCCTAGTTTCCTGCTGTTTTCCTGCACTTTTCTGCTTCAGTTCGTATTTAGACGCTCGTCCGCAATAGCAGACGCTCGTCCATTAGATTTAGTTTTCAGACGCTCGTTCATTTCAGTGAACGCTCGTCCGTTTTTCTGTTTTATTATTTTCTGCTTGTTTTTATTCTTGTCTCAGTTTTAATCCTTAGGTTTAGGTTTTAGTTAGTTTCAGCTTTAGTTTAGATAGATAATTGTGACATAATTGATATAGATTTATATTTGAATCCGATAAACATTCCACTCCCTTAGGACGACCCGTAAACACCCTATACTACGATCCTTATACTTGGGGTGTTTCGGTTTATAAATTTAAAACACGTTTTTACCGAACAAGTTTTTGGCGCCGTTGCCGGGGAGTCGGTAACGGTTTTCGGATTCTACCTAGGACAGTTTTCTGTGTCAAAAAGGGGTCGTTAGGGCACACGGTAGTATTTTGACCATAACTTCCGGCTCGAGTGTCCGTTTGGAACGCAGGACCCCAATTCGGAAAGCTCGTTCCGACGCCGACGACGTGGTGAACGGCCATAGGCCGTTCAGTCCGTTTTCGAGGTCAAAATCCACTGTTTTCTCCTCCATTTTGGCCCTAGAAGATTTCAACACGTTTTTTTTTACCGTCTTAGTGTTTTTCTTGTTTTTAAACATTTCGTAGGTAGGTTTCTTTTCCAGTTTCGGTTTCTTTATATTTTCTAAAAATAAGAAAATTAAAAAATACTAAAAGCCTTTTGAACGAGCGTTCAACAATTTGAACGCCCGTCCACCTCAATTCTGTCCTCTGAACGAACGTTCATTCAACTGAACGAGCGTTCAGTTCTGAACGAACGTCCACTAACACTGGACGCCAGTTCAGTCTGTTCAATCATTACTTCTTTTCTTTCTTCTCTTTTCTTCTCTTTTCCTTTCTCCCTCTAAACCATCTAATCTTTTCTAAACCTATTCTAATCAACCCCAAAGGGTTGATTTCTTCCTTTTCCTTTCTTCTGGTTTATGCAAACGAGAAGTAAGAAGGGACTTCTGATCTTTGATCCTGAGCCTGAACGATCTATCCTTAGAAGAAGGCTTCTCCCTGATTTGGACAAAATGGCGGATCAAGATCCACCAATTCCAAATCCTGATCCCCAAGCTCAGTTAAATTTACTCCTTCAACAAATGCAAGCTCTGCAGCAACAGCAGAATCAGCAAGCTGGCATAAATCAACAACTTCAACAATTCCGCCAAAACCAGCTTAATCAGTTGAACCAGGACCCCTACACTCCATATCTTAATCAAGATTTTCTCGAGGGACATAGACCTATTCGTCCACCTGATATGGGGGGAGTAAATTTCGACCTTAAAAATGGAGTAGTTGCACTAGTCCAAAATAGCTCTTTCCATGGCACTGCTCAAGAAGACCCGCACGACTTCTTGTCCACATTCGTACAAATCTGTGAAGCAGGCCATTATCCTGGTGTTGATTCCGAGATCGTAAAGTTGAAGCTATTTCCTTTTGCTTTAAAAGGTGAAGCAAGCAGATGGTTTAAGTCGTTAGCACATCATTCCCTCCATACATGGAATGATGTCAAAAGAGCCTTCGCTCTTAAGTGGGTTTCACCAGGCAAGATTATGGAAATGAAACGGGAAATAGCTACGTTTGAGCAGATGGAGGATGAGACTGTTGGCAAGGCTTGGGAGAGATTAAATCTGTTGATGAGGAAGTGCCCCAATCACGGATATGATAGACATGAGTTGTTGGAACTATTTTACAGAGGAGTCTCTCAACCTAATAGAGATTATCTTGACTCCACAGCTCATGGATCCTTCTTAGGGGGAGGTGATGAGACTGCCTACAGAGTGGCTGAGACCATCGCCAAGAACAATATGTGGTCGACTCCCAAGAAGACCAATATTGTTAAGAAAGAAGGTACTGCAAGCAGTCCTGATACAAAGCTGTTGGTTGCTCAGATGGAATTGATAAGCAAGCAGCTGGCCAATCTTCAGACGCAGCCTTCTGATCTTGGAATGCAGGTAGTAACGGAGATAACGGAAGAAGTAAATTTAATGGATAATCAAAACCAACCCTTCCGAAACTTCAATCAAAGGCCAGTTCATAACTCCCAAAGGCCTCAAGGTGGCTGGAATCAAACTCAGAACAACAATCATACCACCTCATGTGTCCCTCAACACAAATTCGATGAGCTGGTAGACATGGTGAAGACTCTGTCTACTAGTGTTAAAGCAATTGAGAGACAAGTTGGTCAAATGGCAGACCAACAAGCAAGCAGACCTCACGGTAAACTTCCGAGTTATACCGAGAGAAATCCGAAAGCTGATGTGAATGTCTGCACCGCCATTACACCTCAGTGGGAATATGGGCAAGAAGAGGAGTTGAACGAAGTAACTCTGAGAAGTGGTAAGAAGGCTGGACCCGGCAAGATGTCGGGAAACGAGTAGCCCCTCCTGACGCCATGAGTTCAGGAGGGGGAAATCAGAAATCACATGCCGAAGAAAGCAACGATGAGGAGCTTAGTGACAATTCTTCAGAGGAGGAAAATAATTCTGATGATGAGGAAAGGAAGGAGAGTCAGGAGGCTGTACCCCTGACTAAGAAAAAGGAAGAAAAGTTTGTGAGATGGAAGGATAAGGAGGATGAGGCGATAAAGAATCAGGCCACGAAGAATGATAAAGCCCTTCCTTATCCACCGAAGAGCAAGGAGAGAGCCCTCGCCAAAGACAAGCAGTATGATGGGGTGAGGAGGATACTTAGGGACACTAAAGTGAGTATGCCCTTAGCTGAGGTATTGTCTGAAATGCCTAAATGTACTAAGTATCTTAAAGAATTCTGTGGGAGCAAGAGAAAGCTTCAGGGGATGGCTGAAGAAGTGCTACGCGAGGATTGCGCGATGGTTTCACAGAAAATTGATGTTAAGCGAGGTGACCCTGGCAGACCTTCAATCTCCTGTGAGATTGAAGGCCATTTATTCGAAAATGTCTTATGCGACTCAGGGGCCTCTATTAATGTGATGCCATTAAATGTATGCAAGAAGCTCGGGCTAGACAAAAGAATGCGAGAACGCCCCATTTCTCTTCAGATGGTAGACAAATCTAGTCGTACTGCAGCCGGTTGTGTAGCTAATGTTCTCCTTCAAATTGAACATTTAGTCTTCCCTACCGACTGGGTTATTCTAGACTATCCACCTGATAAGGAGATGCCTCTAATTCTAGGCCGAACCTTTCTAGACACTTCTAACGCTCTCATCGACTTCTGCAAAGGACAGATTACTCTTAGAATCGGTGACACATCTGTCACCTTCACACGAGGGACACATCCTGAAAGAGCCGTAATTGATGAAATATCGTTTGTCGAAGCCATATATGAGGACGGCGGAGATGCCTATTATGAAGATGCAATGGAGCTTACAGAGATAGGTGTTTTTGAAGTCATGGATATTAAGGATCAAGCTGACTGCGGACCATCTTCTGATTCATTGCAGGCCGTAGTCACTGACGAGTCATCTTCATTCACCCATACTGAGCCTGTTATTGAGTTAGAAGCATGGAGATGCCCAGCGACAAACGATAATTTCAAAGAACTAAGTCAGGAAGACTTCATCCCTGGTGAAGAAGAAGCTCTGATGGGTAGTTGGGACGAGGTAGAGTTTTGGAGAGAAGCTACTCATTGGGAAGTAGATGATTGGGAAGAGCTGGCAGAAGAGCTTAAAGATGAAGAGTTAATAAAAATGATCGATCACAAGAAAAAGGAAGCAAGTGTTGACCGGAGGATTCCGATGGATGATTTGATCCAGTACCTTTCTGGGGTTGATCCTCGGGAAGATGAGGTGTTCTACTGTCATCCACTTCAAGCTCATAAGGAGAAAGGTGGCCCGTTAAAGTCTAGTATTGAGCAACCACCTACTGATTTAGAGCTTAAACCGCTTCCAAAACACCTTAAGTATATCTTTCTTAAGGATGGAGATAAATTGCCTTTGATCATTTCTTCGAAACTCGACCAAGAGCAAGAAGCACAGCTGATAGAAGTGCTTAAGAAAAACATCCTCGCGTTCGGTTGGCAAGTGGGTGATATCCGAGGGATCAGCCCGGACATATGCATGCATAAAATCCGAACGGAGGAAGGAGCTAAAAAGGTAAGACAACCTCAGTGAAGGCTGAATCCGCATATGCAAGAGGTTGTCAAAAAGGAGGTTATAAAGTGGCTCGACATGGGAATCATCTATGCAATCGCCGATAGCGAGTGGGTCAGCCCTACTCAAGTTGTGCCAAAGAAGGGCGGAATCACAGTCGAAAAGAATGAAAAAGGGGAGGAAGTTGCCTTACGACTCGTGACAGGCTACAGAGTCTGTATTGACTATCGTAGACTTAATGAGGTTACTGCCAAGGACCACTTTCCCCTACCCTTCATTGACCAGCTTATTGAACGACTGAGTGGTCATAAGTATTATTGTTTCCTTGATGGCTATTCCGGCTACTTCCAGATAGCCATTGATCCTAATGACCAAGAGAAGACCACGTTTACGTGTCCATCTGGTACTTTTGCTTTTCGTAGAATGCCATTCGGTCTATGTAATGCACCCACGACTTTTCAACGGTGTATGTTGGCCATTTTTGATGGACTTGTTGAGAAATGCATGGAAGTCTTCATGGACGACTTCTCAGTCTACGGCGATAGTTTTGATGAAATCTTAAAGAACCTAGATATGGTACTCCAACGGTGTGTTGAGAAAAATCTGGTGCTTAACTGGGAAAAATGCCATTTTCTAGTAGACGAAGGTATCGTTTTGGGACATAAGGTGTCCAATGCCGGTATTCAAGTTGATAAGGCTAAGGTTGAAGCCATTGAAAAGATGACGTACCCAAAAACAGTGAAAGAGGTACGAGGTTTTCTAGGTCATGTTGGCTTCTACAGGCGGTTTATTCGAGACTTTTCTACGATTGCCAAGCCTTTATCAAATCTCTTGAAAGAAGATGTCGATTTCTTGTTCGATGCGAAGTGCAAAGAAGCTTTCAATTGTTTGAAAGATAAGCTTATCAGTGCCCCTATTTTAGTAGCACCTGACTGGACCAAGCATTTCGAGTTGATGTGCGATGCCTCTAATTACGCCGTAGGCGCAGTTTTAGGTCAAAGAGTTGATAAAAGGTTCAGGCCCATCTATTATACGAGTCGTACCTTGAACCCGGCTCAATGCAATTATACTACGACTGAGAAGGAATTCTTAGCTGTTGTCTTTGCCATTGACAAGTTTAGAAGCTATCTTCTAGGGTCTCAAGTTGTTGTTTGGACCGATCATGCAGCCCTACGCTACCTTATGGACAAAGCAGATGCAAAACCAAGGTTACTTCGATGGATTTTAATTTTACAAGAGTTTGACCTTGTGATTAAAGATAAGAAAGGTAGTGAGAATATTGTGGCTGATCATTTATCTCGCTTAGTAAATGAGGGTGCAGAGAATCACAATGATATAGGCATTGATTTTCCAACTGAGCAATTGATGAAGCTTGAAACGGTTAGGCCGTGGTATGCTGACTACGTCAACTATTTAGCGAGTGGTCATTTAGAGGATATGACGTATCAGGAGAAGAAAAAGTTATTTTCTGATCTCAAATATCTCGTATGGGAAGATCCTTATTTGTTCAGAGTCTGTAAGGACGGGTTGCTTCGAAGGTGTGTTCCGGAGCATGATCAGTGGGATATCCTAGAGCAATGCCATAGCGGTCCTACCGGAGGTCACTATGGAACACCGAAGACGGTTGCAAAGATTCTTCAAGCTGGATTCTACTGGCCGACTCTGTTTAAGGATGCAGAAGCCTTTTGTAAAGGTTGTGACAGGTGCCAGAGAACAAGAAGGCAGAGTAGTCGGATGGAAATGCCACTTAAGCCCATTCTTGAATGCGAAGTTTTCGATGTATGGGGCATAGATTTTATGGGACCCTTTCCATCCTCATGTGGTAATAAGTATATCCTCGTCTGTGTGGATTATGTTTCAAAGTGGGTCGAGGCCATAGCTACTCAAACTAATGATCATAAAGTCGTGAAGAAATTCTTGCAAAAGAATATCTTTACTAGATTCGGCTGTCCGAGAGCACTCATTAGTGATGAATGTACTCACTTTTGCAATGCGCCGCTTGACAAGATCCTTGAGAAGTATGGTGTCAAACATAAGATTGGTACACCCTATCATCCCCAAACCAGTGGCCAAGTCGAGGTAAGCAACCAGAGCTTGAAAAGAATTTTAGAGAAGACCGTGAACAATAATCGATCTAATTGGAGTCTTAAGTTGGATGACGCGTTGTGGGCTTATCGTACTGCATTTAAAACCCCGATGGGCACGTCACCCTTCCAAATGGTCTATGGCAAAGCATGTCATTTACCTGTCGAACTTGAACACAGAGCTTTCTGGGCAATTAAATTCTTAAATTTTGATAGCCAACTCTGTGGGGAGAAAAGGTTGTTACAGTTGAACGAGCTCGACGAATTCAGACTCAGAGCATACGAGAATGCTAAGCTTAGCAAGGAAAGAACGAAGATGCTCCATGACGCTAAGATCAAGGACCGAGAATTCAAAGTTGGTGAAATGGCTTTACTCTATAATACCAGACTTCATTTGTTTCCTGGTAAGCTAAAGTCTAGATGGTCTGGTCCCTTTGAGATTCTCGAGGTTAATCCGAGTGGAGTAATTACTTTGAACGGGTATGGTAATCAAGCTTTCAAAGTGAATGGTCATAGACTTAAGAAATATTTTGGGCAACCAAAGGAAAAGCCTGAGATTCTTTATTTCCAAAGAAGAGATGAGAGTACAGATGTCCTGATTTGTGAAGAGATTCCATCTTATTTCTTTGAGTCAGATGATGATGACATTCCTATATCCACCCGTAAGGTACCTTCTGTTGAGACTTCTGATCATACCACTATGTCTATGCCTATCGTGCGCAAGAACAAGAAGAAGAGAGTCAGTGTAGTTTGGAGAGAAAAGTTTAATGAACTTATTGCGCACTTGACTTGTTGTTGTGGTGAAAATCACTTCCGCCCTAGTAATTCTAATTCTGATACTGAGGTGGTGGCAGTTAAACCAAAGTGGCCCGATCCGGGTTGATTTTTTGGAATCTGTGTCAAGCTATTGACATTAAAAGAGCGCTCCTAGGAGGCAACCTAGTTATTTGTTTTTTTCATTCTTAGGTTGTTTTATTGTGTTAGAAATAATACTTTAGTTGATTTTGTGTTGATGGTTATTCCTCCTACATTCATTGTAAGTGTTTTGTGTTATGTGTTGCTCATATACCCCGTGTACCCCGAGATTATATGGTATGTCGAGTGTGGCAGATACTTTTGAGCAGGTTTTCGAGTCACTACTGTCCAGTGTTGTCTCTTCGAGTTGCAGCGGTACATTCATGCTCCGGCCTGACCTCTGCCAACTTTCATCCGACAACCACTGTTGAAACCAGCTAAGTTTTCTTTTTCTTTTATTCTGCACATTCTGAGGACATAATGTGATTTAAGTGTGGGGGGGTGTTTGGGTATGTTTTTATGCTATATCCTTTGAAATATGAGTGAATGTTAAATTTCTGCGGAATTTACAAAATTTTTTGTGAGTCTCGAGCATATAATTGGAACTAGATGCTTGCTAGTTGTAGTTTTCTAACGATGATAGTATGTGACTTAGTGAGATAATTATAGCATGTTTTACTTTTATGGAGATAGTTTCGTTTTTCACTCACGAAAGCCTTTGATTTTGAAGCATGACTTTTGAATTATATCCTTTCATTATTTTTAATGGTTTATCTTAGGAAGGTCAGTATAGTTACACCGTAGTTAGACCGGGTACTGTGAATATCATAAAGTTTGAATGTGATAAGTGAGATGTAACTTATGACTTTGAAAAGTGAATAAATAAAGTGAGTGAGCAATTATTAATAAATACGTTTGTCGGAAGCTGGTTAATGATTTGAGTGCGGTAGGGTATACCTCGTATGTCCTATACCACTATGATGACCAATAGCTCACGACAGTCAGAAGAAGCTACCTTATGATTTGAGTAAGGTAGGGTGTTATCACGAAACATCCTATTCTACTATGATGGGTAAGAGCTTATTCTGATATGCGTCAAATTTGAAAATTTTGAAAAATGATGAATAAGAATAAAGTAAAGTCTTTGTTATCATGGATCTTATACCCAGTAGAACCGCATGATATGCTGTAGGGATTATCCTACTGAGTGCGTGGGAAGGCTTTGAGTGGAGCTATTACTGTCTGTACCTAGGATAGTCATTGGAATTTTTGAAAGGATATTTCTTTGAAAGGCTTGTTAGATTGAGAATGGCTTGTCACACTTACACAGAATCTATCTCTGCGATGGTATTGTTTGCTATAGTTGTTGTATCTTTTGTTACGTGAGTTAGAGATCTATGTGGATTATTTATAAAGTTGAGCTATAGTTTTGATTGTTTTGTCCGAGGACGTACAAAAAGCTAAATGTGGGGGAGTTGTTAAGGCCATATTTATATGATTATTAAAGGTTTATTTCATTATTATTTTCCCCACATTTGCATAATTTACATGAGAATTAAGGGTTTAAGTGTAATTATTTAATAAAGATGATTTTAAGAGGGTTGTATGCAAAATTGATGATTTTAAGTGTTGATTTAATGGAAATATTATTATTTGGATTTTATTACATTTTTGCATTGTTTATTTATCATGTAGGTGTTGATTTTCGAGTGCTATAAGTAGATAAATGAAGCTCAAGTCGAATTATTCAAGATAGAGTTGGAATTGGCTCAAAGAAATTGGATAAAGATGATGAAATCCGACCTCAAAGCAGTCCAGCCGAGCGTCTGCATCCCGTCCACCAGACGGGCGTCTGATTTCATGGACGAGCATCCAGGAGAGGAAATCACATACAGAGAGTTTGGACGCAGCATGGACGGACGTCTAGAGCAAAGTCAAGATCCACCAGACGGGCGTCCACGAGACCAGACGGGCGTTCACGGCCGACTTAACCCTAGCCGACATCAAATTCCTATAAATAAAGCGGCAGCCCCAACCCTAATTCATACCAAATAATTGAGATCGCAATTTTACACCAAAGAGCTACGGCCACAAGCCTTTTTACACAGAGATGAATTTCTCCAATCCAGCAATCTTGTTCACCATGATTGTTGGCTAGAAGCCTTGCAGTGAGTCGACGGAGGAAGCCTATCAACAACAAAACCAACTAGAGAGTTCGATGCTTAAGTTTAGTGAGTTTATTTCATAGTTTTTCATTACTTTGGATCTGTTTTGTATTGCTTAAGTTTTATTGAATTAAGATTTGATGAAACGATCTATGTTTAATTTATGCTTGAATAAATTTATGAAAGTATGTTTATTTAAGTTCTCTTTTATTCAAAGTAATGCATCTAATTGTGTTTTAAGAGATTATGCATGATTAGTTGAGTAAGAGCTTGGAAACAATCTCGTGATTTCGTTTTGATTGCATGTTTAGTTTATTTGAAAAGATAAACGAAACCCTAGAATTTGGTTGAAGAAATTTAATTGAATTCGTGAATAAATCACTACTAAAAACTATGTCTTTTTTATCACCATCTAGTTGGGATTGTTGGTTGATGGGTGGAATCTAGTCGCCTTGCTATGTTTTCCTTTAATTGTTTATTAATCGAATCGTTTAGATTAAGTTTAGCTTAAGTTTTAGTTTTATAAACCCTAGTTTCCTGCTGTTTTCCTGCACTTTTCTGCTTCAGTTCGTATTTAGACGCTCGTCCGCAATAGCAGACGCTCGTCCATTAGATTTAGTTTTCAGACGCTTGTTCATTTCAGTGAACGCTCGTCCGTTTTTCTGTTTTATTATTTTCTGCTTGTTTTTATTCTTGTCTCAGTTTTAATCCTTAGGTTTAGGTTTTAGTTAGTTTCAGCTTTAGTTTAGATAGATAATTGTGACATAATTGATATAGATTTATATTTGAATCCGATAAACATTCCACTCCCTTAGGACGACCCGTAAACACCCTATACTACGATCCTTATACTTGGGGTGTTTCGGTTTATAAATTTAAAACACGTTTTTACCGTACACAATTCATTCTGCAACTACCCTTATCCTTTCCTTTATACCTTTTCACCCTTCAACCTTTTCTATTCTCTCACCAATCTACCTCACAATTCACATTTCTAACCATTCTTTCATTCCCTCTCTTTCTCTCCATCTATTTCACTCTCCCACCCTAACCCAATCCCTTAACCAAATAAACACAATTTCTTACCCACCCTTTATCTTTTCTTACCATCCTTATATATCTTTTTCTAAACCCATGCATCATACTCTCAACCTCCATTTTGTTTACAAAATACCCTTGTGTTGCGGAATTAGAAATATTGCTAAGTTTTAATGATTATATTTTATCATTTTGGTTTTCATGATCCTAGCTAGGGCAAGTGTAGCTCTGACCCTAGCTAGATTTTATAAGTTTTTGGTTCGATCGAAATACAACTTCTCTTTCTACCGGAAGATTTCAATTTCCCAATTTTTCTGACCCATCCGGCATATAGATGATGAGTTTTGTTCTAAGCTATCACACCGATCCGACATTGTTGATGATGGTTATGACTTTTACGTGATACAATGGGTAATTCGTAATTTCAAGGAGAAGCTACATCTCCCTAAGTTGTTGATATCCAATCAAAACGTGATGCGTCTGCACTAAGTATCTGATTTTATCTTTAGCCTATATGTCACATTCAATCTGTTGTACCTTACCAAGTTTCTCTTTTACTGATTTGAATACATGGTTGATCCAGTCAACCTCGTGTTTTCCCACATGGGGTAATGCTTTTTGATCTTTGTCTTCTCCACATGGTTTTAAGACTATTTAAGCGGTGGAGGTTATAGATGAAGACTACCATCTTTAGTTGCTTGTTTATTTTTCTTTCTATTTAGTATATTTTCCTTTGTATCGAGTCTATTGTCTGTCATAATGTTGTACTAAAAACAAGTCGGGATTACTAATTTCAATGTTTCAGATATGTAATCGTTTTAAGGATTTAAAGATGTTTAATGTTTAATGTATTCCTTTTACTGTCCTGTTTTTCGATTATTATCTTTTATGAGCTAACACTGTAACGAGTTTCGAGCTTTGTTGAAGAATTATTTTGCAGCGATAAAACTTCTTGTTCGATCTCCGGTTTGCTTATATTCCTAGAAGTTCCTCGACGTTCTTGGATTACTCCGATGTTCTGCAACTACTTGAGAGCCGTTTCCAGAGCTAAGTCTTTTTCTTTTCTCATTTTTCTTTGTCATTGGGGACAATGCCATGTTTAAGTGGGGGGTATGAGACTTAGCTACGATGTGTTATATAATTGATAATTAAAAGAAACGGTACGGTAGAAAGTAAAAAAAATTGAATAAATGCCATATTATTCATCTCGTACCCTTAGAATTGTGAGTTCTTAAACATTATATTGATAGGAAAGGAACCAAGTTGCATGAGTACGTGATCATTTTATACTTATGTGAATGTAAATTTAAGGATATTCATGCCGACTGTTGCAAGTAGTTATTTATTATTCGATTACTCAATTTGAATTGACGGATGCCGCACGAATTATAATAACTGACGAAATTATGTGTACATTGCGTAGATGATTGCTTATGTGAACTTAATGTCGATATTTATCTGCTGATGTATTCCTATCTTCTGGCCATTAAAGCGGAGTAATAAGCTTGAGAAATATCTATGTTTTAACAATGCGTTAAACACTGGGCTTGTAGTAACATTACCAAAGTAGCCTCGCGCTTGTGGTAATATTCAATGCTATTGACCAATTCGTGAGAGGAGGATTCTTGCAATGCATAATTTACTTTTAAAGCAAGTTTCTTTCTTGAGATGTGTTAATGCTTGAAATTATGAAAATGCGAAAAAAATTCAACTTTTTAAGAGGCTTTGAGTATTTTCTCGGTCTCCGAGTCCAAAAACCTCTTAGATAACGCTCTTGCTTATTGCACCATGTCTTTATCCATGCGAGGCTTAAGAAGTGGGAATACTGATGTTGGTAGGTTGAGATTGCGAAGATAGCATAAACTCTAATCTTGCCACGATTATATAAAACTAAATGCACATGCACACATCACTTCGATTCATAGCGAGTAGCGAATAATGGATACCTTATGAGCATGAATGGTATGAGTTGACTCGAGTTTCTTGTGCAAGTATGATTCGACCATGGAAAGTGTATTCTTGCGGAATGTCTTATCAATGCTTTGTTCGGGACGATCAAAGTCTAAGTGGGGGGTAGTTGATGACGGACACAATATACTCATAAAACTCATCAACGTTATCCTTAAATCGAGCCTAATAATATGCATTTTATGTTAAATCACATGTTTATAATGTTTATTTAATGTTATGTGATTTATAGAATATAATTTGGTATTTATCCGTTTTTATTATTTAAATATGATTTATTGTGAGATAAATAGTGATTTTGTAGATTGAGATAAATTGGAGGATATTTACAAATGAAAGAATTAAATCTCAAGATAAAGCGAAGAAAATTCGGAGTGCATTGAAGATAAATACCGGATCAGCGCGAAAAGAGGAGTAAGGAATGGCAAGAGCCAGTGAGCCAATCAAAAGTTGATGGACTCGATGGCAGCAAGAGGTCAGTTCACTAGGGTCGAGTCCCATTCAGCATCCGGATTAGCTTGGAATTATCCTAACGCATTTTTAGACTTCATTTGGATTTAGGAAACCTAATTTAGATCGGTTAAGGCTTATCCTAACTCAATTTTTACTCCTATATATACTTGTTCAAGTTCATTAGCAAAAACACACCTTAGACAGTTCTCTCGAATTATAATAAAGTTCTCAGTTTTTCTCAGAGTGGTTTTTATACAAGTTCTGCAATAATGTAAGTTCTTGTATTTATTTCTTCTTAGTTCTTTATAATTAAGTCCCCAATTATTGTTTATCATTTGAGATTGTTTGTTCTTAGTTAAATGATGTAGATCTAGGATTGTGACGTGAGGCAGTAGGGATTCCTCGTCTATAAGGATCCACACGCCCACGCCTATGTCTCGTGACGTATGTATGACTTTATTATGATCGACAATCATGTTTTTAGTAGATCTATATAATGACTTGATGAATTTCTATTTTATCCGTTACGTATGTAGAAACGCTAAGATTTAGTTGTTCGTCGCGTCAATCTAGCCACGTCTTTATGGTGTGATTGTCCACATAGAATTTCTTATCTTAGTAGGTATGGCTACGGCTAGGTTGCTCGTCTGTTTTAATTAGTGTATTATTAGGAAATACCAATATAGGGCTCCTAGGTCGGCTCATGAATTGATCTTCCGGGACTTTCAGCGAGATCTAGATCTGTTCTATATTTGGGAATTGTCGACACCTAGATATACGTAAATCGTAAATTAACAGGAGACCTAAAAAGTAAATGTTGGTGGGATAGAGACTGATGCGATCACTTAGGAAGTACGCCTAACCACAGGAATGTTGCCTAGGTGAGGAATACGGTTAATATCGGCATCCCTAGTTTTGTAAGCGTGTAAGTTATATGAGATAGAGGCCTACGAAGCGAAGTCACGTAATGTAGCACAGTGATCTAGATGGCCTACCCGGAGCTAGATCTAGTTTAGGGGATGACTCCTGTAGCCAGTATAAAAGAAATACGAATCGGGTTAATAGTCATTGAGTCTAGTTTAATTATATAGAGTCTCTAGATCCAAACGATAATACATTAATTGGGGAGGTTAATTATGGTTTCTTTATTTGTGTTGTGTTGAGTCGTGTCCTTTATCTTTCTTGTCTTTTGTTGGTCGTAGACCGCCTTTGTGTGCTTGACATGATTAATTAATTGTTTATATATAAAATGATCCATAATTGGTTCCCTGTGGGATCGACCTTGATTCGCTATAGCTATACTACGATGGACCTAGTCCTCTTGCTAGATTTTGGTTTCTGGTGGTCAAGTATTTTATTATCACTTGATCTACGTCATCAGAATCTAAACTCTTAGATTCATAGTTTTGCTGGTTAGAAGTGTATGATCAAATCTAATCTAAGTTTGGGTTGATCACATAGGTTTTCTGTGAAGGAATGATCGTTTTGCTGTAGATTTTCATAGCTTTTGAGTTGGATTAGCTTGCTTAAAGGGAAGAGGCTCTTCCTACATTTTATTTATGGTTTTAGGGATTAGATTGTTGCTTGAATATTGTTTGGATGATAGAAATCATGTTGAATGATCGTTTAAGGTTTAAGGGATGTTATTGTTTGAAGTAGCGCCTGAAAGACAATTTATGTAATTGTTTTTATAATTAATAAATGACAGATTTATTCTCATCTTATTATTTGCTTCGTGCTTACATGTAATGCACCGCTGAAAACCCTAAGTCGTATCATATGTAGCCATATAACTTAGTGTGTGTGTCACACGTGAGGATTAAGTTTATAGTGATACACTTAAATTGTTATTCCGTGGTGAACTTAATTAAATTATGGGGTCTATTGATTAAACCACTATTAATGCGCCCAGAACACTAAACGGTGTGACCGTCTTATCCAGACCGTCGATATTGGTTATATAAGTAGGGCATTTATATAAGATTTAGTCATATAGGACTGAACAGATTTAATTTGCATTTCTCATATAATTCCGTGATTAAAAATCTTATTGAATCACAAGATGATCATATATGAATTAGCCTTAATCATGAAGTGAATGCAGACTCCTGCTTGTTTCAAGATAGGGTTTGATGTGTTCATTAAAAATCGCTATGAGGCGCGGTCCGAATCACTTTCACGTTAGCACTGTTCTGGAATGAGTGACGAGTGTGTGTCTCACAGATATGGAATTCATTCTTTCCTGCGGGAAGTGGAAAGACAATCCCCTTATTTGTTGAACCTAGAAACTGATCGATCGGCCGAGTTCATATTGGTTATGAACTAATTGATCACTAGCGGGTTAATGGTAAATAATGATAAGATGTAATGAAGAAGGTTTATGGAAATAATCCCACTTCATTACGGATAGTCTATGCAGGGTTGGTCTGTATGTAATGATTATATCAATGGACACTTATTGACTCGATGCTTTGAGAATAAGTTATATCTATAATCGATAGAGTTCAGTTTCGGATTCATGGTGGCGTAATTCCGGAATTAATAAGTTGAGTAGAAAAATTCTGTTCGATGAATATTTTATTCAATTTATTGTAGCTACTAGTTATAGGTCCATGGTCCCCGGGATGGCTCCTAACACGCGAGTGTTTTCTCGTTTGTGGAAAAGAATAAATTAAATAGTTGGTGTATTTAATGAATATGTGGGTATTATTTATTATCCCACATTGCATTAAAAATGGCACACGATTTTTTGGTTTTAGGAAAAGAAATTTTCTCCTAATTATAATGTGGATAATGTAATTATTTATGTGTTAAATAATTAAATAAGAAATTAGTTTTCTTATTGGATAAATAGGAAATTTGTTTTCCTATTGGATAAAGGTTTTTAGTTTCCTAAAAGGAAAAGATAAAATTGAGATAAATTTGTGTGTAAAGATAAACTCACAAATTATTAGTTATTTAAAAGAAGAGTTTCTCCCAACACAAAATAGACCTATAATCCAACGCCATTTTTAATCAAAAATTGCACCACATACTAATAAAAGAAAAGAAAAATTAGTTTCTTGTTCTATCTATTGGGAGAAGAAAAACTAGGGTTTTTCTTAAGCATATTCGATGAGGTTCTACTACGAGAATTGACGTCCACCAGTAGTCGCTTGGAGATACAATCCGGAAGATCACGACTTCTCTTCTGTTGGTTAAATCTTCATAACTTCTTGTAGTTGCATTAATTTATTATGAGAATTAAATCGTGTAACATCGTATTCGAATTTAATTCGTAAGCTTCTGCTGTGCATGATCGAGGGTCTCGATCGGTGCTGTGAATCAGATCTGATGATCCAATTATGGATCGGATACGGATTCAGGTTTCTGTATATCCATCATGTGGTATCAGAGCCAGGATAAAGCGATTTTGCGATCTTGGTTGCATAATTAATTAATAAGGAGTGGAATTGAATGAAAATTGCATCTTTTATACGTTTATTATGTATATGCGTGTTGAATGTTTATGGTTGACGAGATGGATTCGGGTTGGTACCTGTTTACCGTTAGATCTGTTGTAAACCCAAATTTTTTTCCGGGTATAGGAAATTATGTAATTTATTTTCCTAGTAATTAGAATTATTTAATTTCCGGTGGCACTGTTGTATTTAAATAAACTTCGAAGATTATCATCACAATTGAGTCGGCGGCGTAATGGTTGGGACGGCAGCCATATGTCCGGACGTTAGGGGTTTGAGGAGGTGGAAATCATCACGGTGGCTCATCGGTGTGTGGTTAGTGGATATCCGGCTTATTGGTGTATGTTAAAATGTGAGCTTGCCGGTGGTGCACGGCGGCGACGGGAGGAGGGTGAAAGAGATGGTGTTTTTGCAGAGCTTTGGCATGCTTTTTATTGTTAGGGATCTCCCTCTTTTAGGTTACACAAGCCTTCCTTTTATAGGAGGAGGATGCTTAGGAGCTAAGTAAGGACATATGTTACATGCTAGCTTAGTGATTAAGTAAACTTAGTAGCTAAGCAAACTAAATATCTGGACAGCAAGTGGATAGAATATCTCGGCGGCGACTTCTTAGGGTCGCATAGACCGCCATCTTCGTTGTCCTATCTTGCTCTTGCTCCTCGCTGCCTCACAAGTCTTGTGTGACCTTTTGAGGACCTTTTGTCCAAGGTTGCGATCCAGCCCCCGGATCATAGCGACGCTCTAGGCGAGGTTCGACAACAGTGACCTCGACTTGGTTGATTGACACCGTCGACACCGCGGTCACGAGCCTTTATCTTGTTTGATGAGTCAGAGAGGCTATTTCCGGGACTCAGCGGTGGCGATATCATTTGTACACATCAATGGCCCTCTACTCTATGTCTTGATCATTTTTCGTGAAAATGTCAAGCGTGGAGTAGAGTGAGCTCAAGGATATATATCGTGTATTTGCGACCTCGTCATCTGATGCGACTTGTTCACTTAGGACCGTGCTTTTAAAGCGAGCGGCCTCAAAGCAACTTCGGGTCTATTTTACGACCTCATCGTCTGATGCGACTTGTTAACTTAGGACCGTGCTTTTAAAGCGACCGGCCTCGAAGCAACTTCGGGTATGCTTTGTGACCTTGTCGTCGGATGCGACTTGTTCACTTAGGCCCATGCTTTTAAAGCGAGTGACCTCGAAGAAAATTTGGGTCTGCTCTTTCGACCTCATCGTCTGATGAGACTTGTCCGCTAAGGACCGTGCTTTTGAAGCCAGCGGTCTCGAAGCAATTTCGGGTTTTCTCTTACGACCTCGTCGTCTGATCCGACTTGTTCACTAAGGACCGTGCTTTTGAAGACAGCGGCCTTGAAGCAACTTCGGGTCTGCTCTTGCGACCTCGTCGTCTCATACGACTTGTTCGCTAAGGACCGTGCTTTTGAAGCCAACGGCCTCGAAGCAACTTTGGGTCTGCTCTTGCGACCTCGTCGTCTGATGCGACTTGTTCGCTAAGGACCGTGCTTTTGAAGCCAGCGGCCTTGAAGCAACTTCGGGTCTATTTTGCGAACTTGTCGTTGGCGAGGCAGTCTATCCGTCCAGGGGTTAGTGGGGCAGTTTAACAGTCAGATCGTTGCTGGCGTCAGCTCCCTTGGTAACCGCAAATGGTGTGGGTGGAAAACGGCCGAGTGATTGATTACGTGGGTATTTAATGATTGTGCCTTAATGATGGCAGTTTTGAATTTTGAAAACCGAAAAGAGCCACGCAAACCTGGGTCGTTGGATGGCGGGATCCTTTACCGTTCGATCAGATTTCCTCTGCCTATATAAGGCCCTCATCCCCCTAACCTTCATACCTTTCGAACTTCTATTTCCCCTCAACTTTTGTTTATATATTTTTTCTTTTTTTTGGGAGTGCAAGGATTTTCCGGCGAAGGTTTTATAGAGGATTTGAAGATTCCGGTCTAGAGTTCGAGGATTCCGACGTGTTCTTCCGGCCACCGATTTTAGCCTCTTCTCAGAAACAGGTAGATTCCTCTTCCCTTGACCTCTTTCTCTATTTTTCTGTCCATATTTTGATCTTTCTTAGCAGGTTTGATCCATTGTGAGGCAATGCGTTCATCTTTAAGACGTTTTTGAGGCAAAAACCTCATCTCTTGCTTTGCTCGTTCGCATGTGTATTTCCCTTTATTTGCAGTTGATTTCCATTTCTCCTATAAAAACGGAGGGGAAGGCGTCGAGATGGATGCGATTACCTTCCTGGCTTAATTCCCATTATCCCAAGTCTGAAAGCTCCACATTTTCCTCTTGTTTTTGCAGGATGTCCGACGGAGAGTACTCTTTAGGGGGCGACTCCGTGGGGGAACATGAGGCGTATGACAGTGCACTGGATGTAGAGGATGATGAACTCTATACCCCCGATGTGTCCTCCGGGGACGACCTACTTGCTGAGATAACCGGAGAGGGGGCCGCTGCTTCAGTAGGTGGTGACCCCTTTGCTTTAGATGCTCTGTTCCCCGATCTAGAGCCACGATGCAAAAGCGCCGAAAAGAGATGGCTCGTGCTCAAGGAACTAGTACTAGTGAGGCCGGAGGTATGGAGACGTCTAATGTTGAGGATAAGGCCACCGATCCCAGCTCTAGTAGCGCCGCTGAGCATGACGAGGCATATATCGAGGACGCCGCTCTTCACGAGTTTATGGGGTCGAGCGAGGACGAGAATGCGCCCTTACCTCGCAAGATTGTCTAGGAACTCCCAAAGAAACCCAAAAGAAAAAGGAATCCCAAAACAATGACTGTTGGTGAAGCGGCGGTGAAAGCAAAAAACCCGAAACCCAATAATCCGGAAGCATTGAGGGAGTTTACCCTTCTGACCGCATATGAGAAGGCTCTGGAGGAAGAGTGGGTGATGCTTCGCAATAGCGATGACCTTAACAAAATTATCCGCCGCCGATATAAGATAGATACAAGTGTGTACAGATTTTCTCTGTTTGACTACTCGACGGAGGATGACAAGTTTAAACCCGGATATCGTGAGGATTATGTTTGTGCCCGCCGTCCGGATGATACCCTGATTCTTCACTTCGATCACTTCTATGAGGGGCTCAGACCTCTATTCGACCCATTTTCTATTAAGATTTGCAAGCTGATAGGAGCTCTACCTACTGATTTTGCTATTGAGGCCGTCATTCAGATTATGGCCTTCATTGTGATGTGTCGGACGATGAAGATAGAGCCCACCCTTACTCTGTTGGGTCATTTTCACTTAATTTGCGCGATGAGCCTTCCCGGATAGATATCCCTGAGGACCAAGACACCTCGCTTGCTGTTCTTGTTACCAAATAAGATTTATAGATGGCAAGAACGAGTGCTTAAAGTGGAGTCCAAAGTTGGTTGGCCATTCCCTAAGGCAGCACAGCGCAAAGGAAAGTCCACCCTTTCTATCGGTGAGCCCCTGGTTTCTGAATGTGGCCTTGTCAAAGGGCTCATGATGCTGATACAGTCTGACGGGGTTGAGCCTTCCCTGAGAAACGTGTCCTGGGTCGATCTTCTTGATGTGGCTCTTCCCCTGGCGCGCATGGCTGGTATCGCGGTTCCGGGAAGAGCGGAGCCATTAGTTGCCGTGGCCCCGGAAGAATGCGACCCTGACTGGATAGGAGATTGCCACTTGGGCAAGTGTTTTCCTTTCGAGTGTCCTGTATGTGGGGGCGACCCAAGTAGAAGACCGCCTTGTAATTTTTCTTCTTTTTATTTCCTCGCCTTGTAAGCTGTATTATTTTGTTCCTTCTTTGTACCTGTTTCTAACGAACTTTTTTGCAGGTATAGACGCTACCGAACGCCGGGCTCAAAGACAGAGGCTCACTGATGAGAATGCAAAAACTCGACAGGCGACCCTGAAACATGTTCTGGGAAAGATGCCACGCACTGTGGATGCCTCTGTTGTTGATGAGACGTACGACCCTACTCAGCTAGCGGCGACGCCCATAGATGCGAGCTCAAGCCAGGCCGGTGGGGCCTAAAAAAGGTTGCAGGCTGAGGAACCCGCCAAAGAGCCTCAGGGCCAAAAACGATCCAGAACCGAGAAGGCCAAGGTTGCAGGCGGAGCTGGCAAAGGCTCTGATCGCTCGGACAAGCGACCTATTGAAAAAGGCTCTGAGCGGCCAGAGGTTAATTTTGAAGAGGCCTCCGAGGGGATGGGGACGCTGCCACCAGGGACGCTGCCTCGCGGTTATAAAGGAAAAGAGGCCGTGGGGTTGGATGCTAACTCCACCCAAGGCCTTGACATGACCAAGGCGAGCCAGATTAGGGAGGCCATGATGTCATTCCTTCGGGCCGCCTCTCATGGGACTCGCCGCCCGAAAATTCAGATGGAGATCGGAAGGGGGATTATGCCTCACATCGTGGTTCAAGATGACGCCCCTGCGGGCGATGAAGTCGCCGAACTCAAAGATCTCTCGGGTCAATTTGGGATTGCTGCCTCGATGGTGAGTTTTTATTTGTCTTGTATTTTTTCATTCTTTCTTATAAACTTTGCATTTCTGGCGGCTTATATTCCTCCCCTTTTTCAGCTTGGGACTTGCATAGACAAGGCCATTGCGGCTGTTGAGAAATGCAAGGCTGAACTTAAGAAAGTGACAGCGGCTCTTGGGGCCTCGGATAAGGCCAGGGTCGCTTCTGAATTAAGAGCGCAGAGGCTTTGATCGAGGTAGAGCGGTTGAAGAAAGCCATGCTTGAGAGTGCCAAACTGGATGTGGAGCTGAAGCAGAAGGTGTCGGTTCTGAAGGACGAAGCCCGTAAATCTGCTGAGGGGGTTGTCAGCCACGCATGAGGAGATTGCGAGTTTAAAAGAGAAGCTCGTTGTTGCAAATAAGGCCATTGAGGAGGAGGGCCCGGCGGGCGTTGATGCCTTTAAAGGCTCTGATGAGTTTTTTGATTATCAGGAGGCGAGCTTCGACCATGGTTTCAACCACCTCACTCGCTGCCTTTGGGCTTATCATGGTAGAGAGAGCATTACCTTTGAGGAAATGCTCCGGTGGGTTAACATGTCCTAGCGAAGTCCCGACCTGCTGGCCCTTCATCCAGATATACCTTATATTGTGGACCATATCATCGCCATTCATACTAATCAGATATTGCATGGCGAGCCAGTGTAGGATCCTCCTCCAGTTAATCCTGTGAATTTTTCTATTTTGAAGAATCCTCCTGCTGCTGTGAACGATCAACCTGGCAACAAGTATATTGACACTCCTCCCGGATCTACTTAAATGATTTTGTGCTTGTTTCAAAGCTTTTTCTACGATCTTGTAATGATTCAACTTTGCTTCTATTTTTGAACTATTCCGACGTTTTCCTTTGATGATTGTAATAACTTTAGCTTTTACTTTCCGCACTGATCTTGTGGCAGCGTTTGGTTCGTTTGGTTTGTGGCCGTTTTTGGCCCCTTGATTTATGCATCATATTTTTCTTTTAATTCATCTCCTGTATCTTGTAGATCTTGTATGTGTGCGGCCCTCTTTATTTTGGCGAGGTTTATTTATCTCGCTGAAATAATAAACCGAAGAGAACTGATCGGCGACCAAGCTTATACTTAATTGCATTGCGTTGTTTAAAATTTTTCTATGCCTCCTTGTTTTGGTCGAGGCCTGCAGGGATTTGAGCGAAACAAGTTTCCGTTGCTGTTTGTACAGATCTTGGTCGCTGTGGACTTGTAGCAAATGATCGACTGAAATTCGACTGTGGCTCCCTGATTGGGGACGAGCCCTATTGCATTTAGTTTTTTGATGTTTGAAATTTTCTGGTTGCGGCCCCCGAAGTTTAGGGCGGAGTAGAGGTTCGCCAGAAACTTAAAAGCTGAGTTGATTAAACTGGACTAACCTTTCTCGGCTGCCGTGTCGCCGAGAAACAAGGGCTCTGAATAGATTTGACAGCTCACTGGCGATATTTTGACCAACTTTGCATGCGCAGTTAATAAAGCCTAGAATCTCGGGCAAATAACTGTCGAGCGTTAATATAGCCTAGAATCTCACGCCCCCAGGATTTCAAATTTTTGGGTAAAACCGTGTGGATGCTGGCCATCCGATCTTGTTGATCATGGCCGTTTATCTTGCTTGCTTTTGATATAAAAGGAGGGAGCAAACCTAGATCTACTCTATTCCTCTTTTGCATAAATCTTTGTTGTGAGAGCCATGTCTTTTCAATCCAGAGAGGGCAATACAGTCCAAGTGTGGGAAGCCCGTCCAGTTCGTGATGTTTCTCCCTTCTTCCTTACCGCCTCTCTTACCGCCAAAGATCACTTCTGGCATTATTGTTGGGTATACAGCACTCTGCCCACCCATGTGCGTTCAACCCATGGCGCTGTGAAGGTGTGGTATAAGGAAATAAAGTAGCACCTTTACTAACACCAATTGGTTTTAGTACAACGGTAAGCGCTTGATCCTAAAAACTGGTAGCAGAGCAGGTCATGGTTTCAAATCCCGGCAACAACATTCTGTGGTAAACCACGGTTGAGTGGGTAGCATGTGCTGGGGGGGAGATTGTTGGGTATACAGCACTCTGCCCGCCTACGCGCGTTCAACCCATGGCGCTGTGAATATGTGGTATAAGGAATAAAGTAGCACCTTTACTAACACCAATTGGTTTTAGTACAACGGTAAGCGCTTGATCCTTATTGTTGGTCCCTTGGAAAGGCTAACACAAGTTTAGAGGGGGGGGGGGTGAATAAACTTGTCACCAAAAACTTTTCCAAAACCGGAGAAGCCCCAGGAACTGAGTTTCTGTCAAACTCAAACTGATACTCAGTTCAATTTTGTTCCTGTCCTGAAACTTGTGCGGAGTTCAGCTAACTCAATTGAGTACAAGTCAATGCTGACTTATATTTAGTCTTGTTAACTGGCAGCGGATATAAATTAGCCTTTAACAACTAGTTAACTAAGTTTCAGAGTCAAAACTACATAAATGTAACCATCATAAAGTAAATGAATGCGTAAAGTAAATAGACAAGATTTATAGAGGTTCTAGGTGGTGTAATCCTGTCAATCCTCTCTTCCCCTGTGATGCGGAGGAAAATTCCACTAGAACTTCTTTGAGATGGCCCGGTTACAAAAAGTTCTAAACTGATAGTCCTTGACTAATCCCTAGCTTCACTATCTAAACACTTGTAGAACAGGTAGGATTGCTGCTCTTCAACTGTTTGAACCACTGGTCCCTGAAGGGTATAATAGCCTCTTCACCAGCTCATCACAAACACAGTCTTCCTGACTACACTCAACTGTCCTTCACACCTTCTTGGTGTTTCACAGTCTAAACCTTTGATAAAATCAAAGTTGAGACTTTGAATCAATAATTATGATTCAACTGTGATTTGAGCTTTTCTTATGGATGGTTAAATTAAGCACGGCTCTGTATTTCTTCAAATGAGTGAACTTGATTAAGCTTGAATGCGCTTTGAACACTTGAAGAAATTTCTTGATCTTGCAATTAAGTGCTTAGCAGGTGTTCTTTTGAATTTGGCTTTTCCCCTTAATTAAATTTTTCTTGACTAGATTCTTTTTAGTTTTCCTGCTCTTTTGCAACATTCACACACACCTTTTTTTTTTACGTTGTAGAGATGGTCTATTTATAGGGGTTTATCCAACGTTCATCCTGCTTGAATCTTGCAACGGCTATATTTTATGACCGTTCTGATTTGTCAGTAGTTCATCCAATATAATCACTTCCTTTATATCGTTCGATTGTACGATCAGTTTAATGGATGACTGACTTATAAAACTGAGTTTCTTTATCAGTTTTATGCTGAGTTTATCACTTGTCCGTTTCTTGACTGACTTGGTGCATTAACTGTGATTTTACTCTTCTTCAAATATCAGTACTCCAGTTTTTATCTGATTATAATTGACTTAATTAGAGTACACCATGACTCATTGTAATCTAAGAATTCATTGTCCTTATGATTCTTAGGTCTTCTTACAAGATCCATAAAGTCAGTTCAGGTCACCACAATCTTGCCTGATATCTAACTTTATAGTCTCAACTTAGTCTTCATAACTGAGTTGGAACCCTCAGTTCTTCAATCTTCAATAACTCAGTCTGTGACCCTCAGTTCTTCAGTCTTCTTAGATAAGCCAACCGAGTCTGTAACTCTCAGTGAACTTACCTTCTTCAATTTGATACTAGTATGATCTATTGTTCAGTTTCTCTAAATCTCAGTTTCTTACCTTCTCAGTTCCAGCCTAGAACTATTAAAGTGCTTGTCTAATTTAACTTATACAAATATCAGACTCTAATAAATCCTATACATTGATATCTAGACATCTTTTTGCTTTGCAATATAACAGCTAGTTGTGACACTTAATCAGTGGGGTTTAGAATATTAACTGAATAAGCGATGAATCATCATCAAAACATCAATTTTATTTCCAACAGTTATTTTGACGTGGTAAGGATTTTGAGGGAGAGGGGTTTGAATGAAGGAAAGGTTGAGGGTGACGGCTCTTTGCTCCGGGTACGGTTTTCCGGGTGGTTAGATTTTGTCTCGCCCCCTTTGATACCCTTCAACCTTACGATAGTAAGGGAATTTTACTCTGTCCTATCAGAGGTTCCTCCGCAGAAATTGTTAGCTGTGTGACCCTCCATGGTGTCTCGGTCATTTTTACCCCGGAGGCTATCAATGAGGCTCTTCGCATACCTTCTATCGATCCCTCTGCTCATTATGAGGTTGCCTGGAACCTTGGGGATGAGGCAAGTAGACAGGCTCGCTTATGTCGGGAAATCCGCGAGCTTTTCCCAGACTCTCAACGGCCTCGCATACTAGGATCTGCGTCTGAATTGTCTCGCAGCAACTGCGAGTGGAAAAGGTTTAACAACTCACGTGCTCTCCCGTCCATGGATTTCGAGGTTGTTAGCGAGGCTGAAGCTTTCCTCTTCCATGCTATTCGTGACCCCCAGGTTGACATGATTGAGGGGTCCTGATTCACCGTGAGGTAGTTAATTTTGCGATCTCAATGAATCCCGATCGTCGCATCCCCTTTGCCTCGCTTATAGGTAGGCTGTGTAGTTAACTAGGGTGCCGACGCGCTTGTTGGACCATTGTGGGTTCGCCTGAATATAGTTTTTTTTTGTTTTTTTTTATATTTTTTTTTTTTTGCGGCCTTCTTGTTTTTGGTTGAGACCAAGGGGTCTACTGAAAACAAGACGGTCATTGTATCCTTTATTTTTAATAAGGATACTCTTTTATTTTGATGGTTTCCTCTTCACATGCTCTGCTTGTACATAGTAGATAGACAGCTTACATGTAATATTTTTTCAAGTTGTCTGCGTGCCAAGGCCGGTTGTATTCGCGACCTTGATTATCACTCAACACATAAGTTCCTTTCTTGACTACTCGAGCGATCCTCACTGGGCCCTCCCAGTTTTCCAATAGCTTTCCTTTCTTGGCCTCGTGGCCAGTGGCCTATCTTTTTCGCAAAACATAATCTCCCACGGTGAAGTGATGATCGCGTATGTGTTTGTCGTGGTGACGTTTGGCAGCCTGTTTGCAATTGAGCAGACGGCCATATGATTCTATCCGCCGCTCCTCCGCTAAATCAAGATTGAGCCTCCTAGTTAGCGGGTTATTAGCTTCACTGAAATGGGCGACCCTTAGACTTGGTAGGGCCATTTCTACTGGGGCCATGGCCTCTGACCCATAGGTCAAGGCAAAAGGATTTTCCCCTATAGTTGTTTTTCGCGACGTTCTGAGCGCCGATTAGGCCCTGGGGAGGTGATCTGGCCATTTACCCGTTTTTTCACCCAAACTCTTTTTTAGCACGCTCAGTACCTGTTTGTTTGCATTCTCCGCCTGTCCGTTGTCTTGCGGATAGCATACTGACGATTGCCAATGTTTTACGTTATTTTCTTGGCAGAATGTGTCGAACTCTTCTCTGAACTGCGGCCCGTGATCCGATACTATCACTCTGGGGACGCCAAATCTAGTCCACACTTGATCGAGTAGAAAATAGATTATGTCTCTGGTGTTGATCTTTACCAAGGCTTTGGCTTCGATCCATTTGGTGAAATAGTCAATGGTGACCACCACATATTCACACCCGGAGCGACCCTTTTTTAATGGTCCAACGAGGTCGATGGCCCACATTTCGAATGGCCAGGTGGCGACGACAATGCTTTGCTCGACTGATGGTAGCCTGGGAATATACGCAACTTTCTGACATACGTCGCACGACTTAGCGTATGCCTTGGCGTCTACGAGCTTCGGCCAGTAGTACCCAGCCAATAAAACTTTCTGAGCAAGAGTGCGGCTATCTGGGTGGCCCCACACATCCCTTCATGTAGCTCTGTGAGGATTCCATCGATTTCTTCAGGTCGCATGCACCTTAGTAAAGGCTTAAAGAACGATCGCCGATACAAAATGTTGTCTAAAATTGTGTATCTGGCGGCTCTCCTGATCAGGGCCTTAGCCTCCATAGGATCATTAGGGAGTTCTCCAGAGTTAATATTTGTCCTCATGATGTCAATCCAATAAGGTTTAGCGGGTCGGAAGCCCGTTACTTCGATCCTATCGATAGCGGGTCCTGACAGATGCTCCACCATGATCGACGGATTGCTTATTTCGTCGTTGCTAGTTAGTTTGGACAAGTAATCTGCTCTGAGATTGTACTCTCGAGGGATGTTGGTGAATTTTCTGTATTTGAAGCCGCTCTCAAGTTTTTTGACGAGATTAATATACTTTTGCAAGATTTTGCAATGGATGTCGAACGACCCGGTGTGAATCGTAGAAAACCTGCATATTTTTTACTTTCATGGCCCTGGCGAGCTCAAGTCCTGCGATGACTGCCTCATATTCTGCTTGGTTGTTTGACGCTGTAAAATCAAATCTTAGGGCCTTCTCAATTTCTTCCGAGGTACCTGGCTCTAGTAAGATAATCCCTGCACCTCAACCTTTAAGGCTAGCAGCGCCATCGACATAGAGTTGACAACAATGACTTGGCCGCTGAGGCTCATCCGCTGTGGTTTTCATTTTGTCGTGGCCAGGTTTTGCGTAGGCCTGCTCCCGGATTTCTTTGTTGAAGCTTGTTTCTGGGATAAAGTCAGGCAATGCCTGAGCTTTGATAGCTTTTCGAGGCTCGTATCGGATGTCGAAAATTCAGTGAGCTCGATGGCTCACCGCAGCAAGTGACCTGAAGAGTCTGTCTTGTGGAGGACTTTGCGCAGTGGTGCGTCTGATAGTACTATAATAGTATGCGATGAAAAGTAAGCCCTTAATTTTTAAGCGGCTATAACAATGCAGTAAGTTAATTTTTAATTATTAAAATAGCGACTCTCTACTGGGCTTAGAGCCTTAGAAACATAATAAACAGGTTTTTGCGAGATGCCCTCTTCCTTGATAAGTGCTGCGGCGACAGCCCGATCCGAGGCAGCTAAGTATAGTAGGAAAACATCTCCGACCACTGGACTAGTTAGCAATGGCGGGCTTGAGAGATAGGCCTTGAGTTCATTGAAAGCCTGCGAGCATTCCCCTGTCCATGAGAAGTTTTTATTTCCCCTCAGGATTTTGAAGAAGGGTAGGCTTTTCTCGGCAGATTTTGAGATAAACCTTCCCAAGGCTATTTTTCTTCCATTTAGCCTTTGTACCTCCTTGACGCTTGTTGGCTCGCTCATGTTTATCAGAGCTTCAATTTTCTAGGGGATCGCTTCGATCCCTCTCTGACTTACCAGGAAGCCCAAAAATTATTTTTGCCTGGACCCTAAAAGTGCATTTCGCGGGGTTTAGCTTCATCGAGTTCCTTCTTACATTTGTGAAGGTTTTTCGAAGGTCCACCAGGTGATCCTGGCGACTTGATTTCATGACCATATAATCAATATAGTCCTCCATGTTCTTGCCTATTTGCGTGATAAAAACTCTGTTCACCATCCTTTGATATGTTGAACCCGTGTTCTTTAAATCGAATGACATCATCTCATAGTAATAGAGTCTGCCGGCGGCCTTGAAGGCCGTCAGCTCTTTGTCCTTGTCTGCCATCTTGACCTGGAGATAGCCTGAATATGCGTCCAAAAAACTCAGCGTTTCGAAACATGCGATCCCATCTACCATTTTATCGATTCGTGGCAGCGCATAAGGATCTTTGGGGCAAGCCTTGTTTAAATCAGTGAAGTCGACGCACATCGCCACTTGCCGTTGTGTTTTTCACCATTACCACGTTTGCTAACCAAATGGGATACTGAAACTCTTTGATTATGCCTGCTGCTAAGAGTTTTTCGACTTCACTTTTTATCGCGACTTCCTTTTCTATGGAGAATTGGCGCGCTCTTTATTGGATCAGCCTGAAATGGGGGTCGACGCTTAGATAGTGTAGTGCGACCTCCGACTCCACGCCTCTCATATCGGTTACATCCCAGGCGAAGGCGTCCAGGTTTTCTTTTAGAAGCTCGATCAGTCCTTACCTTTCTTTCTCGGTTGTTTGTGACCCTATCTTTATCTTCTGATCGGTGTACCTGCCATTTATGATGACTTCGACAACCTCGTCTTCGGCAGCGAAGTCAGGCTCGTCTCGGACTTGCAATGTTTCAACCTCTACGGTCCCTTCTGGGACTTCTTTTATCGTGGATATCTGGTCCTCAGCCATATTGAACACCTCTACTCTGGGCCGTTTGAAGTCGGCCATGTTCTTGGTCATATATTCAAGAAAAAATCCTGGTCGACTAGTAGCGACCCCAATCTCGTCTCCTACATGGAACTTGAACCGTTGGTGTGGAACAGATGCCACCATTTGAAACTTTCTCATAGCCGGAATCCCCAAAATCATTTTATAGTAGGAGGGGAGGTCGATGACTAAGAAAGTGACTATCTCAGTTCGGTAGGGCTCATAGTCGCCCAAAGTGATGTTGAGGTCGATTGTGCCTTTGACCCGCACTGTATCATTGGTAAAGCCCTCGATCACTCCGAGGTAAGGTAACTTGGCCTCTCCGAATCCGATCTGTTTCAAGCAGTCGAAATAAATGACGTCGCGGCCAGCCCCGGTGTCGACCATCACTCTGTTGACGCCATGCTTATCGTTCACCCCGACTTTTAGAATGAGGGGTATTTCCATAGGGCCGTCAACTTTGGTTAGCTCACTTTTTGTGAACATGATTCCTTTCTTATTTTCCCCCAACACTATCTGTTTTTCGAATCCGCGTGTGTTGATCTGATGTATCTGGGATTTCAGCTGGCTGTTGCTGGGAATATTCCCATGGATAACTTGAACCTCTTTCTGATAGACGTGGGGTTGGCGCCCCTGGTTGGGGACGGCATTTCCCTCACGCTTATACTTTGTCGCTGGTCCTTCACGGATTAACCTCTCTATGTCCCTCCTTAGGGTGAAGCATTCATCTGTAATGTGACCGTGGTCCTTATGATAGTCATAGTATTTTGACTTATCACGACTGTCGGGATAGTCCCTCATGGGCTTGGGTTTATCGAAATGCTCACGGATCTCAAACAATATCTGGGATGCTTTCGTGTTAAGCGGCGTGAAGTTATACTCGCTGAATTTGTATGGTTTCTTGACCTCACGATCATGGTTTGCGTCTCGGCATATACTCTGATGAACCGCTCATAATACTCCTTTCCTGACTCATGTTCTCCCATGCGAACCTCGTACAGATCCTCGATGGTTTTCTTCGGCCTGCTCGCCGATTCAAACTCTTTGACGAACTTTTCCGATAGATCCTCCCAACTTTCAACTGATCCACGAGGAAGCCCGCATACCCAGGAAGCAGCCCTGTCCTGCATGCTACCGACTAAGGCGATGCACCAGGCGGATTTATTTTGAGTCGCTAAGGTGATGCGGCCTTGGAAGGCGGTGAGCCAGTCATTCGGACAATAGTTTCCATTATAATAGTTATAACTGGGGTAGCTAACCTTTTCCTTGCTAGTGGGTAATGTTTCGGTGATTCTCCTGGCGAGCACATCGATCCCTGAGATTGGGGCGACCTTCTCGATGGGCCTCGAATTTTTTAGCTCTGTGAGCTCCTTCTTCATTATCTCCATCTGCTCAGCCAAGAAAGGGTCGATCCTGGGTCATGACAATGTTTGCGTATCGGCTCGGTCCAACCTGCGCTCTGATTCCCCATGATCCTACAATCCCAATTGACGGGCTCTTTTTTGCCTTATAATCATGCGAGCGTCCTGCACATTTCTTTCTTGTTGGGGGGAGGGGGGATTTCTCCCCCTGGAAGGCTGAGACGACTTAGGGCCGGGGCCTTGTCCTTCTCACCTATCCTTTTAAAAGCTGAGCCTCTCTCGACCGTCTTTCCTTTCTAATGATCACGATTTGGGGGGACCGAGGCTTGTGCGATTTCTTTCCTCTGTCCCTTGCTACCCAATGACTGTACACTTTCTTCAACCTCAACCCCCTGGATCTGACTCTGGCAGCCCTTGTCTAGGGCCGTAGGGGCGATTTCATTTCCGGGAGGATTTGGGGGTCGGATCAACATTGGGGCTTGACCCTTTGCCACCAGGCGTGAGTTAGTCAGGTACATGGTTTCATCATACCTCGCATACTCCCTCATTTCCATGACCTCAGGGTCTTCCTGGAAACCTGGTCTTGTTTCGGGGGTCGACCCTCGGCTTTGCTGTGACTTGGCCAGTTCCTTACGAGCCCCATCCAGGGCAGCAATAGCCTCCTTTGATTTAGTTTTTTGATTGATGACATTCCGGGCACCGCCAGGGGGTAGGGCCCCTCCCTGCGACCCTTCTTCCTCAACGGGAAGGTTGTCGAGTGTTTCTCCTAAAACCACTCCACGAGCCTGATATTGTGTGGCCACCTTTGCAGGGGTTTGAGGCATCAGCTGTCCCTTGCTTCCTGTCATTATCGAGGTGAAGGACTGATTTGGCTGGGAAATGAGATTTACCTGTGGTTTGAATCAGAGATCTTTTTGGTAGTGATGGATCGGTGACGTGGAGTCTGGAAATATGGTTTTTCAAGGGAAAAGTGGTGTTGATTCGCTGGCAATAATCCCAGAAACGTGTATGGCCCTTTTTCAGTGGCGTTCTTTATATGGGTGAGGGGTTTTCTGGTAAGTCGGCTTGTACGTTTTTGAGGTAGAAAAGATCACCTTTTGACAGTTCTCTTTACTATTGGAAGAAAACAAAGGCAGTTTGGGGGTTTTTTTGGGTAAGATTACCTCTTTCGAAGTGAACGCAGATTAGGGGACACAGCAGGATGCTTTAGACCGACGGAGGTGATATTCTTTAGATCTGCTGTATGTCAGCACCTTTGGACGACTTTTACGCCTGAGATAGAGAGCATGTTGTTGCATTTTTCCTGGTAACAGAGCCAACTGATGAGGTGGAAATCATCACGGTGGCTCAGTGGTGTGTGGTTAGTGGATATCTAGCTTATTGGTGTATGTTAAAATGTGAGCTTGCTGGTGGTGCACGGCGGCGACGGGAGGAGGGTGAAAGAGATGGTGTTTTTGCAGAGCTTTGGCATGCTTTTTATTATTAGGGATCTCCCTCTTTCAGGTTACACAAGCCTTCCTTTTATAGGAGGATGAGGCTTAGGAGCTAAGTAAGGACAGATGTTACATGCTAGCTTAGTGATTAAGTAAACTTAGTAGCTAAGCAAACTAAATATCTGGACGGCATGTGGATAGAATATCTCGACGGCGACTTCTTAGGGTCGCATAGACCGCCATCTTCATTGTCCTATCTTGCTCTTGCTCCTAGCTCGGCTGCCACAAAATATCTTGACGGTGACTTCTTAGGGTCGCATAGACCGCCATATTCGAACATGGCCTGCCACAGTAATGGATCAACGTGCCAACCAACTTGGCTGGAGCATCTTAGGTTAAGAATCGGGGCGGCTAATAAATATACAGAGCGGCAGTAGAATGTGATAGAAGATTAGTAAATCTTTTATTCGTAGGGTTTATTTATTTATTTGATTTTAAATTTATAGATAAGATACGGGGGTACCAACGGTCCATCTCAGTGGTTTATTTTTTGCATTTATTTTCTTTTGTGATTATTTATGTGATATAACCATGCCATGCATCATATTCATGAATTCCACTCCTAGCATATGCATACATGTATAAAATTAATTTTGGCATTAATTACACATGTATGAAAATGATAGCTAATTTAGATTAATAATAAATTAAATTAATTAAAGGAAAAGGAACTTTATCTGGATATAAAATTCACATGATAAAAATAAAATTTACTGGGTAAATTTGATTTTAGGATTTTAAATCCTTCGGGGATTTAATTATGTAGTGTTTACATAAAAAGGATTTTAATAATCGAAAAATTGGAAATCGTGAAAAGTTGGACAATATTTAGACGGTATTTGGTTTCGATAAGTTGGTGATTGCTTTTTATGATTTATTGTTTTCGATTATTGGAAAATTCTGAGGTCCTAAATTTTAGTCATGACAAAATTAGGAATATAAAATTAATTGGTGAATTTTTGTTGTGTAGTGTCTACACAAGAATTTTCTAAATGATCGGAAAATTAGAAAATCATGAATAAGGTGACATTAGTTAGAGGGTATTTGGAACCGATAAACTAGTGGGAGCTTTAAAATTTTGTGATTTCTTGTTTTTCGAATTATTAGAAAAATCATGAATTCCTAATGTATTAGGATTATAAAATTTTGGTGAATTTTAATTGTGTAGTGTCTAAATAAAGAATTTATAAATCCGAGAAATTGGAAAGTCGTGAATAAGTGACACTGGTTAGACGGTATTTGGAACCGATGAACTAGTTGAAGGATTAATTTAAATATTCATGATTTATTATTTTTCCGGATTGTGAAGAGAAATTTTGAAAATCCTAATAAGGCTACCTATTTTTCAAAATAACGAGTGGGAGCGGGGAAGGTGACAACCGACCCCTTGGCCTCTATTGTTGACACATGAACCGTGAGAGAATGGTGACGGCTCGTACCGCTTTGATTTCGGCCCCCTTTGTATGGCCTTCACCGCTATCAAAATTCAAGGCTTGGTTTCCGAAAGGATAGGATTTTAAGTACTCGTCGGGTCACTGACCTACCCTTCGGCGGCATACTCGGGGTCTACTTAAAAATCTGATATAGTAGGTCACACTATAAAGGGTATTTTTGAAAAATCTTGGCTGAAAAAGGAAGGTAATCAACAATTAAATCGGGATTTCTGATTCTCAGTTAATTGTTGAAAGAAATTGTCTGAATTTAATCGTCACCTTTTTGACCGACCCATCGGCGGCACTGAGGTGTGAGATTAGGATAAACTGCATGCATAATATCACGTTTATAATTCCTAAAATCATTATTTGTTGTGGGTGTATGATTTGATTTATATTTCTATCATCGTTTATTTCACAACTACATATCATCTCAAGGTGAATAGATTGCTTAAGTAATTAAAATTGACTGATAACAAGAAAGTTGAAATCATTAATCGAGAATGCAATTAATTTTCGGTAAAGGATTTTCATCTTGAGCCTCAAACTTAAGTGACATTGATAAGTATGTCACTGTTGTCACAATTGCGCCTCATACGAATAAAAAAATAAAAATTAGTCTTGTTCTAGCCTTTGGGAGAAGAAAAACTAGGGTTTTTCTTAAGAATATTCGATGAGGTTTTACTACGAGAGTAGACGTCCATCAGTCGTCACTTGGAGATACAATCCGGAAGATCATGGTTCTCTTATGTTAGGTAAATCTTCATACCTTCTTTTAGTTGCATTAATAAATTATGTGAATTAAATCGTGGTAAGATTGCATTCGAATTTAATTCATAAGCTTCCGCTGTGCATGATCGAGTGTCTCGATCGGTGTTGTGAATCAGATCTGACGATCCAATTATGGATCGGATCCGGATTTGGGTTTCTGTATATCCAGCAGTTATGGCATGAGAAAGTTGTGTTTATCTGATGTTTTTCGGATTACAATCGTGTAGAACATGTTTGGAATCGTAGAAATCGTAAAGTGTAGAAAAATCTTGTTTTAGGGTTTTACTGCGTCGAATGCGTACGCATTCTTGTTATAGGATGTAGAGCCTTAGTTTCTGTAGGTGGAATGCACACGCATTCGTGATTCATGATGCTCCATCCTTTTCACAGCTGGTGCAATGCACACGCATTGCAATTTCAGGATAGTTCAGGTTGCCCCTAGAATGATCAATGCACACGCATTGTAGGCAATGCACACACATTGGCTGGACAGAAATGTTTAACAAGTTTCTGGTTAATGAATGCGCATGCATACCAGTAAATGCGCATGCATTGGCCCTAGTTTTTGATAAAATGTTGTTTTAAGCTAAGGAATGAGTTTTAAATGTTGTTTCATGATCTAAAAAAATTAACTAAACATGAGTTAGTTCCGACACCGAATGTATTCTTCATAGGAGTTGAGGTTTGGGACCGTCAGAAGGGCGTCATAGGCTTGTGCTTTGGTGAACTAGAGTTCATCAATGTCTACGTATTTGATAGGATGTGGTGTTTAGCTATCTAAGTGAGGGAGTAGAGTTGTTAAGGGGAGATTTGATTTGAAAACCCTTAGGTGGCTAGTTAACAACAAATAATAAGTACATACTTGCATAGTAAAAGTTTAAAAGTCATGTCACTTTTGGATAGACATGGTAAAAGCCCGGGGCTAACTGAAGGCGTGACTCATTTCTTTTATAATATTTTATATTATCATGGATTATTTTTTTGATTTTTTGGGCTTAGGAGAAGATTTGGTTTTTCATATCCACCCCTCGAAGGGGATAGCCCGAAACTCCCGGTTCTGCCCTTATCCCCCATAAACTCCCTATCCAGCGGGGGTAGTTCCCTGTTTTCCGACTTCTTCCCCACATCCGATTCAGCAGCGGTTGAACACCCGGCGCCCCTAGCTGACGAGGCTGCTAACCTTAATTTGGCCGACCTTCGGGCAAAAACTACATCAGCATTGTGACGTGTTCGGATAGGTGGATAACTCTATGACCCACAGGCGGCCAAATGACAGGGGGACTTCACCGAACGGGTATGCATACCGGGGAATCCCGGGACTAACAGTGCATGACACCGTTGGATGGCAACCATCTCATGTGTTTAAGGGAGAGAAGATGAACAGGTAGATCCGGAGTTGTTTGAGGACGCCGACATTGAAGTGCTTATTTTCTAGTTCTTTTATTGTACCTTTTGGAGCTTTCATACGTTATACGTTTCCGTTTGGTTTTCCAATGTAAAAAATGTTACATTTCTATCTTAAGATTTTGAGTTTCTAATCTTGTTTGTTGGAAAAAAAAATATACCCGAGTCTTTGCTTCCATTTTGCTTAACTCGATACGACGCAGTAGAGGCTGACGTATAATGTGAAATTTATTTTATATTATACGTGCTGAACGTTCCTTTTCTGGATAAGGACTCGGTGCCCGGGAACGGGGATTTACAGTTGGTATAAGAGTGAAGCGTCTTTAGGCTTCCTTTCTTTTAAGATAAGACTTCATTAGATCTCTTAGTAATGTTCTGGTTTTTCTTTGATAATCAGGATGGTGACCACAAGGACCGGAATTCATGGTGAAGAGACCTCTGGAGCAAGAGAAGATAGTCCGACCCCTGTTGTAAGAGGTGGTTTCGTGCGGCATAATCTATCCCCTCACCCAACCCACACTCTAAGGCCTCAGGCAAGACAGTCACCATGACCTCGTCAGAATCTTACACCATGACATCAACAGAGCTCAACACCATGACCTAAGTTTCAGCAGGAGCCAAGGTATACTTACATGTATCACGAACCTAGGGAAGTACCCATACGCGTCACTGTGACAGGAGATATTCCACCAGTGCATGTACTTCCTGTGACCAACATCTACCCTCCACCGATCAGTGTCTACCCACCACTAATGAGCCACCCTTCTCCACCAGTTTTCCATCATCAGCAACAACAGACCTTCTACCCTCCACCTGTAGGTCACACCCCTCGACCTACTATACCACCTTCACCATGTTTTGATCACTAGCAAGGCGTATGATACCCACCCTATTGTTTCCACCAGCACCATCACACCCTAGCTCATCATCAAAGATACCATTCCTATTAGACTGAGCCTCTGGTTATCCCTTCTTAACAGCCTCAACAACCACCATATCCTCAACAACATCCTGACCAACAACAAGAACCTCTTGGATACCCTCCAGTCTACCAACCAGCCCCACAAGTTAGACCACCACCGGTATATGAGCAAGCACAACCAGTTATTTGGTACTCAAAGTTGATGAGGAATCGGGTTCAGGAATTTCAAGAGAATGTAGAACCGTCCAAGGCGGAAGCTTGGTTGAGAGGTTTTGAGAAAGCATGTAGAAACTTTAATGTCCCTGAATCTGCGATGGCCGAGTTGGTAGTTGGTTTTCTTTTGGGTTCACCTGAAGCTTGGATTGTACCATAGAAAGTAGCAATGGAAAAGTTACAGATTTGGAATGTTTCAAAATTTTGTTCTATAACTAGTACTTTCCAGTAATAGTGCAGGCAGATAAGGCGAGCTAGTTCTTAAGTCTTAAGCAGGGCATGCATATGATGGTATCTCAGAATACAAACAAGTTCAATGAGTTGGGTAGGTTCTACCCTGAGCTGATGCGATTGAAGAGAGGAGGATGTCGCTGTACAAGGATGCGTTGTCCCATAAAATACAAGCTGGCATGTTGGGTTCGCAGCAAGAAACATGGCAGAGCTGTTGAATAAGGCTTTAGAGGTTGAGACCTTCAAAAAGAAGCCTACCACCGTCAACGGTGCTAAGGGGAATTTGGGACAAGGCAAAATAGTAGTCAGGCAGCACCCCAGCAAAAAATATGGCGGCTCAACCCCTCACTTTCATTAACGTAAATAGCATCATCTCCTCAAACTATCATAAAAAAATTATCCTCTCTGGCTAGAATAGGCTATTGCATTCGCCGACAATCAAGATGTATTAGGTCACCTTCTTGGCGAGGACCCTCCACCCCTACGCACGAAGCAAACAGCATCGGACAAAGTGAATTCGAACTCGTTACCAAAGAAAAAACACAAATTTCTACTCGTTATAATGGGAACACAAATTTGAACTCGTTAATAAGAATAAATCATGAATTCGAACTCGTTATCAAAGAAAAAACACAAATTTCTACTTGTTATAAAGGAAAACACAAATTTCCGGCGGCCGAATTCCTTAACTTATTTTGTGTGTATGTATGCGTGTATTATGTATGTTATAAAAGGCTTAGGGGAACTCTCTTTATACATGAGAGAAAACCTTGTCCTCCAAGCCATTTCGCCTCTTTACCGGCTGCTACCAAGGCAATAAACTCCGACTCCATAGTCGAGCTAGATATACATGTTTGTTTCTTAGAAGCCCAAGAAATGGCGCCTCCACCTAAAGTCGAAGCATCGTTATGCTTGTTCTTCTTGGCATTCAAGAAGGCCTTGCGGTTTCTCCTCCAATGGCCAGGTTGGTCACAATGGAAGCAAGCATCCTTGGATTTGTCTTTATCTACTCGTTATAATGGTAAAACACAAATTTCCGGCGATGTCAACTCGTTATCGGGGAAAAAACATTTTTTCTGAAAAGACAACACATTACCAGAGAAAAACACAAATTTGAACTCGTTAATAAGAAGAAAACATGTAGACATCGGTAACACCATCGTCAAGCGCACCACTGTGTCAAAAGTGCAAGTGGAACCACACCGGAGAATTCCGAGTGGGCACAGATGGTTGCTTTATCTATGGAGAACATGGACACATAGCAAAGACCTGACCATCAAAGGGGAACAAAGGGGCTCAGAACCAAGGAAATGGAAAAGGAGGTTCAAGTCGCAGAACCGGACGATAATGTTATTTCAGGTACCATTATTTGTTTATTTTAATTTATTAGAGTACTTTTATAGCACGTTAAATAATGTTGTATTTGTATTTAAATGAATGAATTCACTTAGGTATGATAATATTAGACAACTTAGTTGTCACGACCTTGTTTGATACGGGAGCGTCTAATACGTTTGTGTCGTCTAAGATAGCTAAGAAGTTGAATCTACCTTCAGAGACCTTAAGAAACACTTTGGAAATAACTACACCGCTACGAAGGTAACTAGGATGATACCTCAAGTGGAGGTTTGAGTAGGGTCATATCAATGCAAAAGTGACTTCACAGTTCTGGACTTTTTGGATTTTGATTTAATTCTTGGTATAGATTGGCTATCCGAGAATTATGTTCACTTGGATTGTAGAGAAAAGAGAGTGACCTTTAAGGTACCTGCAAGTCAGCTAAGACTTATCAAGGAATTGCTTGCAATCCTAGTAAGAAGCATCATCCGATAATATCAGCAGTTAAGGCGATAAGAGCTTGTCAAAATTGTTGTGAAGGTTACTTGTTATACGCAGTGGATGTGGAACAAGTGAAGCCTAAGTTAGAGGAAACCCCCGAACTAAAGGAATACCCTAAAGAGTTTCCGGAAGAGTTACCGGGAAACATGCCGGATAGAAAAATAGAGTTCGAGATCAAGTTGATACCAGGAGCGGCACTAGTTGCAAAGGCACAATATAGAATGACACCGACTAAATTGAAGGAGTTGAAAGCTCAACTTAAGGATATGCTTGAAAGAAACATAATTCAGCCTAGTTTCTTGCCTTGGGGAGCCCCTGTTTTGTTTTTTAACAAGAAAAATTGTAGCATGAGGATGTGTGTATAGACTACAGTTTTGTGAATAATCCTACCATCAAGAATAAGTATCCATTGCCAAGGATTGATGATATGTTTAATCAGTTGCAAGGTAAGAGAGTGTTCTCTAAGATTGATCTCAGGTTAGTTATCATCAGTTGAAGATCAAGGTAGCAGATATACCAAAGGCGGCTTTTAGTATGAGGTATGGGCATTATAAGTTCCTAGTTTTGCCTTTTGGACTCACTAATGCTCCATCTGCATTTATGGATTTAATGCAGCGCATTTTCATGCCTTACTTGGATAAATTCATGATAGTGTTCATAGATGATATCCTGGTATACTCAATAGATGAGAAAGAACATGAAGAACACCTAAGGATAGTGTTGAATACTTTGAAGAAGAACCAGTTGCATGCTAAGTTCTCAAAGTGTGACTTTTGGTTGAATCATGTCGGTTTCTTGGGTCATGTCATTTCTATTGATGGCATTCAAGTTGATCCAACAAAGATTGAAGCAGTTGAGAAATGGTCAAGTCCGACTACAGTTTTAGAAGTGAGAAATTTTCTTGGTTTGGGTGGCTATTATAGGAAGTTTGTACAAGACTTCTCAAAGATAGTTACACCACTTACCGGACTCACTCAGAAGAATGTGAAGTTTGAGTTGACTAGTGAGTGTGAAGGGGCTTTCTAGACGTTGAAGAAGAAGTTGACAATGGCCCCAGTTTTGGCAGTTCCGGAGATCTTTGATAACTACGACGTATACACTAATGCTTCGGGACAAGGCTTAGGATGTGTGTTGATGCAATGAGGAAAAGTGGTAGCTTATGCATCTAGACAGTTAAAAGTGCATGAAAATAATTATCCAACACATGACTTAAAGTTGGCGGTGGTAGTGTTTGCCTTAAAGATTTGGAGGCACTACTTGTATGGAGTTAAGGCTAGGATCTTTACAGACCACAAGAGCTTAAAGTATTTCTTCACCCAGGAGAATCTGAATATGAGACAAAGGAGATGGTTAGAGTCCAAAAAGGATTATGACTTGGACTTTCAATACAATCTGGGTAAGGCCAAAAGGGTTGTAGATGCCTTGATTAGAAAACCAGTGTTTGCGGTTTCAAGCATTGAAGATGTGGCAGAAAGGCTAGATGGGATGAAAATCTGGAGTTTTGATCAGATTGAAGATCGGCAGTTTGTGGAACCGTTGTTAGCGAGATCCGAGTTGATGGATGATATTTGGGAAAAGAAAGATAGAGATCCGGTGTTGGTTGATTTGAAGCGAGTGCAAGGGAAAAGCCTACAGTGGTTATATGTTAGATAAGAATGGGAAATTTTGGTACCAAAATCGTTTGTGTGTGCCTAATGTAAGTGATTTAAGCCCGAAAGTTATGGAACATATGATTGCTTTTGCAGTTCATCCAGAGCTACAAAGATGTATAGAGATTTGAAGGATATTTTGGTGGCCTTCTATAAAAGTGGAAATAGCTAAGTATGTAGCAGAATGTGATACTTGCCAAAAAGTTAAAGCGGAACATAGATGACCAGGAGGAATGCTTAAGCCATTAGATATCTCTGAATAGAAATGAGACACGATCACGATGAATTTCATCGGTGGTTTACCGAAGACAAATAGTGGACATGATGAGATTTAGGTGATTATGGATAGACTGACAAAATCAGCCCACTTCTTGCCAACAAAGGTTGATATGTCCTTGAAGAAGATGACAACACTATAGTTGGATAACATAGTGAAGTTGCACGTAGTACCTATCTTGATAGTTTCGGATCGTGACAGTGGGTTTGTCGATCGATTCCGGAAAAGTTTGCAAAGAGCGTTAGGTACAAAGTTTGATTGAGTATGGCCTTCCATCCTCAAACAGACGGACAGTCAGAAAAGACAATCCAAACACAAGAGGATATGCTAAGAGCATGTGTTTAGAAGTAGGCGGATCATGGGATGATTACCTAACTGTAGCCCAGTTTGCCTATAACAACAACAGTTATCACGCAAGCATAGGTATGCCACCGTTTGAAGCCTTGTATTGGAAAAGATGTCGAACGCCGCCGTTTTGGGATGAAGTCAGGGAAAGACAAGACACCGGGCCGGAGTTGGTTGAACAAGGTAAGGAAAGGGTTTAGTTGGTTAAGAAGAATTTGAAGGCAGCACAAAATATGTAGAAAAAGTTGGGCGGATGTTAGAAGAAGAACTTTTGAGTTTGATGTTGGTGAGAGAGTTTATCCGCAAGCTTTTACAATGAAAGGAGTGAAACGGTTTGGACAAAAGGGAAAGTTAAGTCAAAAGTATGTTGGACCATTTGAGATTTTGGAGAGAGTTGGACCTTTGTCTTATAAGGTCATGTTACCGGAATCGTTGTCAAGGGTCCATAATGTTTTCCATGTATCAATGTTGAAGAAGTGTTTAACAAAGACCGATGTTGAAGTTACGGTCGATCCGAAAGTTCTTAAGGATAATCTTGCATGATGAGAAACCGATCAGGATTCTAGACCGGAAAGAAAAGATGATCAAGAGACGGATGATCCATTTGGTTTTGGTTCAATGGAGCAACCATTCACCGAAAGAAGCAACTTGGGAAGTTGAAGACGATACGATTAGTGACTTTCCAGAGTTTGTGGATTTTACCAGGTATGTTCTAGTTTCGAGGACGAAACTCCTCTTAAGGGGGATGAATGTAATATTCCAAACTTTGGGAAAGGGCAGACGTGTCATTTTGTGAAAAATGAAATATTATATTCTTTACTTCTTTTATGGAGTTAAGTATTTTGCGAATATATACGTATATAAGTCGAAAATATATATATGTGTTTTGGGAAAATCTAATTTTTAAGAAATAAGGAAAAATTATAAGAAATTATTATTTTTGGGAATTTCTTTTAAAGGAAAATTAATCCCATTAGTTCCCATAACCTAAATGAAATCAAAAAATTTCCTACGCTCTGAGAACGGCGTGTGTGTGTGAGCAAAATAAGGGCTAAGAGTTTTTCTTCCAGTTTCTAAGGCAATTAGTAACGGTTTTCAGATCAGAGTAGAGTAGCTGAATCGTCATAATGAGGGCGTTGTTTCAACACAAGAATGTTGGGACTTTTTCAAGGTATGATTTTCGAGCCCTAGATGTGTTCTTGAACATTTTTGATTAAACTAAACTCCTAGATTCGTAGTTTTGTTGGTTAAAAGCGTATGATCAAATCTAATGTAAGTTTGGGTTGATCACATAGGTTTTCTGTGAAGGAAGGATCACATATTTTTTGAGTTGGATTAGCTTGCTTAAAGGTAAGAGGCGCTTCCTACGTTTCACTTATGATTGTAGGGATTAGATTGATGCTTGAATATGGTTATATGATAAAAATCATGTTGATTGATCGTTTAAGGTTTATGGGATGTTATGGTATGAGAAAGTTTTGTTTTTCTAATGTTTTTCTGATTTCAATTGTGTAGAACATTTTTGGAATCGAGTAGAAATCGTAAAGTGTAGAAAATTATGTTTTAGGGTTTTACTGCATCGAATGCGTACGCGTTGGCTAGGAATGCACATGCATTCCTATTACAGGATGTAGGGCCTTGGTTTCTACAGGTGGAATACGCACGCATTCAAAGGAATTCACACACTTTCGTGATTGAGGATGCTCCATCTTTTTGATGCGTTTAGTTGCAGCACCGAATGTACTCTTCAAGGGAGTTGAAGTTCGGGACCGTTGGAAGGGCATGATAGGCTTGTGCTTTGGTGAACTAGAGTTCATCAATGTCTGCGTATTTGATAGGATGTGGTGTCTAGCTGTCTAAGTGAGGGATAGAGTTGTTAAGGGGAGCTTTGATTTGAAAACACTTAGGTGGATATTTAACAACAAATAATAAGTACATACATGCATAGTAAAAAGATTAAACGTCATGTCACTTTGGATAGACACATGTGTACATCGTCTATTGACACGTTCGGACAGGTGATTACTCTATGACCCACAGGCGGCCAAATGACAGGGGACTTCACCGAATGGGTATGCATACCAGGGAATCCCGGGACTAATAGTGCATGACACTGTTGGTTGGCAACCATCTCGTGGTGGACACACCTCGCATAGTGCCCTTGAGTCCTGACATAACCAAGATAAGTTATGCTAGAAACGTATAATAATGACATGTTGATGGAAATGAAGTGACCCTTGATTGAGTCGGTCTTATAAAGATAATCTTATAATTATAAATCATATTTAATTTGTAGCTTCTACCCCTTATTGAATACATTGTACTTACCTCAAATACATGTTTTTCTATGTGTTTGGAGAGAGAAGATGAACAGATAGATCCAGAGTTTGAGGAAGACTTTGATGCCGACGTTGAAGCGCTTATTTTCTGTTCTTTATTATTATACTTTAGACTTGTTGTCTTTTGGAGAACCTTGTAGTTCTTTTATTGTACTTTTTGGAGGTTCATACGTTACACGTTTCCTTTTGTTTTTCCAATGTAATAAATGTTACATTTCTATCTTTAGATTTTTAGTTTCTAATCTTGTTTGTTGAAAAACAATATATGCTTGATTCTTTGCTTCCATTTTTCTTAACTCGATACGACGTAGTAGAGGCTGACGTATAACGTGAAATTTATGTTATATTATACGTGCGAATGTTTCTTTTCTGGATAAGGACTCGGTGTCCGGCAACGAGGTGTTACAGTTACGGTAATGACATGCTCTTAGCAATTAACCTAAATCAGGATCCATAATGACTTGATCTTTTACTATTTTAAATTTGAAAATAGAATGTTTCCGACAATATATTTGTAAATTAAAAACAAAACCAATGACATTGTTTTACCTGTAAAATTCCCTTCATTCAAAATATAAAAACCACATGTTTCCGAAAAGTTACAAACCGTGCATTTCCATGAAGTTAGAACTTTACAATGTAACAACAACACCAACAATAATAATAAAATAAACTAGAACCAGCAATGCAAAGTTGTATTCAATCAAGCTTCTCAATATTATTACTATAAATATTCCACAAATGCTCTATGAGGTCATTTAGGAGTTGGGAATTCACTTCTCTATCTCGAATTCGGATATGTTAATCAACAAAATCCTGAAATTGATTACCGTTTAGGTGTTCCGTAATAGGTGATGGAGGTCCATCTTCAACTTGATCATATACGTATGCCATATCCGGTTGAACATGCAATTGACGCTCATCTTCTACAATCATATTATGTAGTATTATGAAAGCCAACAATGTATTGGTAAGGGTTGAACGTTTAAAGTAACAAACCGGCCCGTGCACTATAGCAAACCTTGCTTGAAGTACACCAAAAGCACATTCAACATTTTTTTACATGCTTCTTGCATTGTTTTGAAATATTTAGCCTTATTGGATAGTGGCATAGGGATTGTCTTCACAAACGTAGCCCAAGACGGGTATATACATTCAGCCAAATAATAACCCATGGAATATTGATTGCCATTAACTTGATAGTTTACATATGAAGAACGGCCTTGACTAGTTCCCTACACACAAACGAACGATCCAAAACATTAAGGTCATTATGTGCACCTGGTAAACCAAAGAATGCATGCCAAATCCAACGGCCGTATGAAGCAACAACTTCTAATGTAATTGGAGGTTGATGAATGTGGCCATTAAACTGACCTTTCCAAGCAGTCGGGTAATTTTTCCATTTCCAATGCATGCAATCAATGCTCCTTAGCATTCCCGGAAAACCCCAACTTTCACCGATAGCCATCAATCTCGCAATATCTTCACTATTTGTAGTTCTCAAATATTCTTTTCCAAAAACAGAAATAACCGCCTTCACGAATTTCTTCATACACAATAAAGCTATGCTCTCTCCTATTCTCAAATACTTATCCAAAAAATTAGCGGAAACACCATAAGCAAGCATTCGAAATGCAACAGTAACCTTTTGAAGAGATGAAAGTCCTAATCTTCCCACTGCATTCATTTTTTGTTGGAAATATGGCTCATGGGCTTCTATTTCTGACTGGATGCGAACAACTAGTTATCGTCTCATTCGAAATCTTCTTTGAAAGCGATCCGAGGGATAAACCGGATTCTCGAAAAAATAGTCATTGAAAAGTCGTTCATGACCTTCCATAAAACCACGATTAATGTAGTTACATGGAGTACGTGATGCTAAAGCCCTCGTCATCACAAAATTCTCTTGCTCTGTTGCGATCATTATTTTCTCTTCGACCTCTTCATCGGATAAAGACTCAAAAATTGATTACTTCAACCAATTTTGACAGGAAGAACCCATTGAGTTATTTCCTTAGGCTGGTTTATCAATAATTGGGTCGGGTCTAATCGATTTGAGCTAGCATGAAAACCATGCATTAACGATCTAAGATGCAACTTGCAAGCTACATGAACATCGGATGGAGTCGCAAGCTAAAGTCATTGTGTGTGTGTGTCTCAGTTTTGTCCAAGTCCTATTAAATCCTTTAATCTAAGGCTTATAGTATAATATTTTCTCATTTTACTTTAGTCCTCTCTTATTTCTAGAAGAATTGATCACTTGTCAGATGTCTCTTTGATGATGATGATGTATTTGATGTACTTTATTCAGAATGATTCTTTGTTTCAACACTAAAAAGACATATATATATATATATATATATATATATATATATATATATATATATATATATATATATATATAGAGGAAGAAAATGTGGTTTCCTTTATACTACTAATATGTACTTTGATCAAAAGAACCCAGCTTTCACCCATGATCTTTACTAACAAGCTATTGTATAAGCAAAGTAGTAAATCCCAGCTACACCATGCTTAAACAACCTAATGTTGTTCTTCTCATACCTACACTCAGCCACATAAGATAAATGAAGATAAAGGAATTTTTCAACCAATATACTTATAGTCACACTCATAAAAAAATATTATAGCAGTTTACCAACAACAAATGATTAATGCTAAGAACACATTTCCCAAATCAACATTATACAGCAACAGTGGTAAAGATTACTCTTACCGATTACCGATTAGATGACATTAGTATTAGATTCATCATTCATACAATCATTATGCCCAAAATCTAACCTATTAATTTATGATTCTCAGATTCATGTTGCATCTAGGGCATCGATTAAACAGAAAAAAAAAATGAACTCAAAGCACTTATGAACTTCACTTGAAGCTTGGGCTCCATAGCCTTCACACTTTATGCCTATATCATCATTTTCTTTATTAATTTGAATTTCATAAAATTATTTGTTCGGTTAGTTTTTTTGAGATATTTTGCATATACATTCCGTATGCATAAACTTATTAAGGAATCAATAAGATATACTTTCCAAATAAAAGTATGATTTCAATATTCTAGATTAAACTAAACATTCATCTTTAGGAACATTCAAAGCTGAACGACTGTTTAATCATCGTAAATAAAACATTCAACCAAAAGAAAATGAAAGAATATTTATTAACCAGAAAGAGATATTCAATACATGAAATGGGACACAACATCCTCTAAAACCATCATTACACCTCCCAATTTCGAAAATACATGAGAATGCAAGAAGAAAGAGAACACTTTTTCCCCTAAATTGAAAATACATAAAATAAAGTTACCAGAATACCTGAAACTCGAATTTTTCAATCATCCAAATCAAATCCCCGAATAAAAGGAAGAGAATGGCATTAAATCACTTGGATAGACTCTGGCATGGTCAATCAATTGCAGAAATATTCAATGGAAAGCTTCTTTCTTTTTGATAGAAAAAATACGATTCTTCAACCGATACTTCCTGAAACGTGTGATTTCGCTATGATATATCCTGCATTTTGTCTTCGAATGGAGATAAAGGTGAGAAAACAAGTGAAAATAAAAGAAAATTAGCGGGAGACAGAGGTGGAAAAGAGTGAGGTAGGAGGGAGAGGGGATTTGAAGATTTAGCCACTTTTGCAGGAACTATAGCGCATTTAGTCGAGAGTCCGTCATATACTGATTCGTTTGACAGACACTACTGTGTGTCTATTTTATATAAATCTTAAGCATTTAGGTTTGTAAAATATAGATTTATCATCATTTACAGATACTACTGCAAGTTCTCTTACCAGCTCAATCATGAACTCCCATGGAAAAACAACAAACACAAAACAACATTGACAGACTTCAAAATCCCTCGAATCCCCACCCATTATCTCTCTTGCCGTATTGAATGACAATTGCATGGAAAAGTTATGTAATATTCAAGAAATTTGTTCTAACAATATTTCAACTCTTTATTACGAAAATGTTGTAGATTAACACTTTTAATCTAATTTGGGTAAAAAAGACAAGAAAAAAAGGCAGTGGATGTAAAGAACAAAAAATAATGAATACTCAATAATACCATTTATTATTATTTTCCTAATTTTTTTCCTGAATTATTAATTGCTATTCAATGTTGTTCAAACCGTTTGTTAAGATAATGCAGCCGATTTATATGCGGATTTTAAGGTCGATTTCCCACACAGAAAAATAATAATTAAATTACATTAAAATGATATTTGGCAAAGATCCAGCTAGTTGTTTTTACCAGAATCGCATGCAATCGGTTTCTTCTATATTACTCTTTTCATTTCTAAACGACAATTTAAGAAAAATATTCTAATATGATGTTGGCTGCTAGAGAATTCTAATTCCTACTTGCGTGCTTCTCCATTCCAAGCCTATTTCACCGCTATTAAATAGAAAACCAAAATAAAAAGGACGATTCATCGACGTCATACGTAGTTACTAGCAACAGCACACACAATCAACTTCATGTAGAAAAATATGTGGTTAACATAGAAAAATCTGTAGTACATATCAATTTTTTGGGTGTAACTACATGTATTAGACTGACAAGTACTAATCTTTTTCGGTGTTACTACATTTTTACTGTCGTAACTACATTCTTTTTATGTGTATTACTACACATTTTTTGTTGGTACTACACTTAATTCATTAGTTGTTATTACGTAACTAATGGTGTTACTATATGTATTTGATTGAATTGTTTTACATATTTTTCTACGTTGACTACATATTTTCCTATGTTAAATTTCAACCTAATATAAGTTTATACTCGACAACATGTAGTAACTCATGCACTAACAAATATGTATATTAATTTACTACTTGTTACTATATCAATCATTACTACTTGTTACTATAGTAATTCTTTTTTGGGTGTAACTACGTGTATTAGACTGACTAGTACTAATCGAATGCCTGTTACAACATGATTTTCATTGTAACTACATTCTTTGTATGTGTGTTACTACACATTTATTTCCTGGTTAGATCAGCACTAGTCATGTAGTAACATCAACATCATGTAGTAACACATGTTGTAACACATGTCTTTCTCATCATGTAGTAACACGGTGAAAGTCCATAATGAAGTAACAACTACTTCACGTTGGTTCCGTGAACACCCTCAAATGTAGTAACACCATGATACAAACACCCTCAAACATAGTAACACATAATATACACCCTAAAACCTTAACCCTGAACCATAAACCTTAAAACCTAAACCCTAAACCCTAAACCTTAACCATGATCCCTAAACCCTAAACACTAAACCTAAACCCTAAACCCTAAACCTAAACCTGAACCCTAAACCCAAAACTGAACCCAAAACCCTAAACTGTAAACTTGAACCCTAAACCCTAAACTTGAATGTTGAAATCGTGTCTTAAACCCAATCGGGTTAGACCGGATCCGACCGGGTCAAATTATTTCTAATATTTCTTTATGTTTGGAAGTATAATGAATGGCTTTTTGGTATTATATATTTGTTCGTTTAACGGACCAATTATGAGATTTTGTATATGATAACATTCCTAGTGTCAAACTATGAAAGAGAAATCATAATAGTGATTATGGTTGATGAGATCTGGACTCACTTTAAAAGGTTTGATACGTAAATGTCTCTATTCATATCTACTATTAAACAGGACATTAAAAAACATGATTAGACTAACACGTATTGGATGTCTTATATCTTATGAAGATAGGGATAGATCTCGTCTATCGGAGTGTAGAGACACTTGTACTGTACATGGGCGTGTATTAGAGAATGCGTACTTTAGACTGACCCACTTACTTTATTAAGTGTCGCACTATGTCGAGGTTGTGAAATTATCCTAAGACCGGAGTCTTCATGTGATGGTCCCAGAGAAGGGTGAAATAGAGTCAGAGGGGGGGGGGGGTGAATGACAATATTGTTAGTTTAAAAACTTTAAACCTATGGAGTTGCAAAAACTTTTCCGATGAACCATTCTTAGGCGTATTTTCAAAATGATTAAGCAATCCCAAGCAAATATGTTAGGAACATTTTTTTTTATTTTGATGATGGGCATACTAGCTGTTATAGCAAGCCTGAAATAAGTTAGAAATATCTGTATAAGACTTTACTTAGAGTAAGACTTGTTGTATAAGTTCAGTCGATCGACAAGCATTGTACTAGACTTGTAGGATGGCTCAGTGGAAGACTCAAGATTAGCGGAATGAAGGTAGCCAAGTACCAACAGAGTGAAGTTAAGACTTATGGACTGACATACAACCAGGGAAGTCTGTGATGACCTTGGGTAAGTCTAAGATATCATACAAGTGATTAAATCTATTCATGTTCAATATGGTGTACACTGATCAAGGACGAGTGAAGTACAAGCATACTTAGACGTTGAAATTTGATGTAGAAAGAAAAACAACAAATGGTTAAGTGAAGGTTCTGCCAGCTGGCTATAAAGAATAATGGTGAAGAGAATCTCAACATCAAAGTAACAGACTATAAGCAAATTCACTAAACCGGTAAAGCAACAACCAAGTATAGAGGCATGCAAGTGAAGTATGCTATCAACATTTTATTCTGAATGTGGAAATTGAGAAGATCAAGCAATTAATGCAGAATCAATCAAGGACGGATTTTATGAAAATGTTTGAAGAAAATCTAGATCACTGAAATAATGGAAAATAAAATCAAGGAAGAATCGAGGATTAAATCAAGGATTATTCGCCGTATTAAATTGCCAACGGATGAATTTTCAAATCAAGGAGATCAATGCTATGAATAGAAGGCATTGACGGAAATACAAGAAGAACACTAATCATACTCTAATAGCGGAAACTCTGACAATTTCAGAAGCCTTCTTTTTGAACTTAAAAGGAAATCTAGCAGATCAAACACAGAGTATAGAGTATCAAATTCACAACAAGTATTGAATTTGATCATCCTTTAACGAATTCAATTCACACCAAACTGAAGCAGTTGAATCAGATTGTTTGAGAAGGAATTGTACAATTTGTGAAAGCCGCTGAAGGATTTGTTTTCAGGGAGAAGTGTTGAAGACCGAGTCATTGAAGCATTTGTAGCTATGGAGTGATAGTCTTGAGATTGTGAAGCTATTCTAGCCAAGTACATGTTAGATATAGTGTGCCCGAAAGGCAATTGTTGCTTGTCTGTACGGGCAACTGGGAGATTGTTGGAAGTAGCACCAGAAAGACAATTTATGTAATTGTTTTTATAATTAATAAATGACAGATTTATTCTCATCTTATTACTTGCTTCGTGCTTGTAAGAAATACACTACTGAAAACCCTAAGTTGTATCATATGTAGCCATATAACTTAGTGTGTGTCACACACGAGGATTAAGTTTATGGTGATACACTTGAAATATTAGTCCGTGGTGAACTTAATCAAAGTATGGGGTCTATTGATTAAACCACCATTAATGCACCCAGAACACTTTATGGTGTGACCGTCCTATCCGGACCGTCGACATTGGTTGTCTAAGTTGGGCATTTATATATGATGAGAGTCATATAGGACTGGACCGATTTAATTTGAGTTTCTCATATAATTCCATGATTGAGAAATCTTATTAAATCACAAGATGATCATATATGGATTAACCTTAATCCTGAAGTGATTGCATACTCCTACTGGTTTCAAGATAGGGTTTTATGTGTTCGTTAAGGATCGCTAAGTGGCACGGTCCGAATCACTTTCTTGTTGGCACTATTCTGGAATGAGTGAGAAGTGTGTGTTTCACAGATATGGAATCCATTCCTTCCTGCGGGAAGTAGAAAGACAATCTCCTTATTTGTTGATCGTAGAAATTGATCGATCCGCGGAGTTTGTATTGGTAATGAACTAATTGATCACTAGTGGGTTAATGGAAAATAAGAATAAGATGTATTGAAGAAGGTTTACGGAAATAATCCTACTTCATTACGGATAGTCTATGGAGGGTTAGTTTATATGCAATGATTATATCAATGGACACTTATCGACTCGACTCGACGTTTTGAGAATAAGTTATATCTATAATCGATAGAGTTCAGTTTCGGATTTATGGTGGCGTAAATCGGGAATTGATAAGTTGGGTAGAAATATTATGTTCGATGAATATTTTATTCAATTTATTGTAGCTACTGGTTATAGGTCCATGGTCCCCGTGTTGGCTCCTAACACGCGAGTGTTTTCTCGTTTTGTGAAACCTCGAGAATAAATTAAATAGTTGGTCTATTTAATGAATATGTAATAATATTTATTTGGTAAATAATATGTAAAATAGAAAAGACATTTTCTTTTAAAAAAATGATAAAAGTGGCTCCATTATACTATGGACAAATTAGGAGAAGAAATTTTCCTAGATTATCTCATATGTGTAATTAATTAATTATCTATTTGTTGGATAATTAATGCAAAAGAGATAAAGAGATTGATTTTTTGGGAATTATCTCTTATCTTTTGGCAAATATCTTTTTCTTATGGGAATAGGTAATTGTGGTGTGAAAATGATAACTATCTCTTGACTAGTTATTTTTCTATATAAAGAGAGTTCCTCCTACAAAAAAGGGTTTTAATGACGGGAATTCTCGTCATTATATCCCTTTTTCTCGTCATTAAAGACTTTTAATGACGGGAAATCCCCCTCATGCCCCCCCTCAGTCGCCCTTCTAGTTAAAGCATTCAATGACGAGAATCCGCCTCATCATTAAAGATATCAAGGATTTAATGACAAGATTAGACTCTCATTAAAAATAGTTCTAGTGATGGTAATTTCCTCATTATTATACTATTTGCCTCTCATTAGAACTAAATTTGAATATTAGTTTCTACCCGTTAATGACGACTATTCCCGTTATTATAAGGATAAGTGCCCGTCACTAAAACACAATTTATTGAGAAAAAATTTCATCATTTTAGGGTCATTTACCCCTCATTAATGCTTTTTGTAAATAACCCACCCTCATCAAACAGACCGTGAAAGTATCAACGATTATGAAGAAATATTAGAATATCAAAACCATTAAATAAAACGCACTACAGTTTTTTGCATCAACAAGCATTAATATATCCAAAATATACACCAAGGTATCCTATATACACATTGAGGTATAGTTGTTTCAAAATGTTCAAAAAGAAAAGCTACACGTAGACGTATAATGGTAGGAATTTCTAATATCACATCCTCAATGACAAATATCTAACAACCATAAATGTTGATCACCAAAACACCAAGCACCTTCAATTATTGGTTGTTCATGGGAAGCAAGCTACTTGACCGCAAAATTAAACCATCTTAGGATATGATCGATAGCAATCCTTTCACACATCTCATCAGAATGCATCAAAACCTTAAAAAAAAACCTGTAAACATATACACGGCAGTAGAAAACACACACAGTTAAAGTTTACTCATATTTAGTAAACAAGATATAAGATTCTTATTTCCAGAATTAAATCACTTACAATCATAATAAACTAATCAGACTAGGATTAACAAGCTTGAGCTCTCAACTTGCTAAGCAAACGGTTAGAATAGATATTATCTATAAATGAACAATAGCGCCAGAATGAAATTATGCAATACATATATCAGATATAACTCAGGAGATGTAATTAGTGTTAAACTGCTTGTTGGTAAGATGTTAATATCTCTTTTTAGATAACACCAAAGAGGTCAACACAGCATAGTCCCACAACACAAAGACTTGCCCAGGAGATGTTATTTGTGTAAAACCGAACCGTCTCTCACCTACAAGAATTTTAACACAACCCAGACTTTTTTTATTCCGACCCCATAACTAGTTCCATCCACAGATATCGAAATCACAAGAATTGACACCTACAAACTGGAGATTATGAAAACCCAAACATCCATAAAATTACCTGGAATAAAATTTCTCAGCACCAATTCACCTAAGATGATGAAACAAGAGCATGAACAAGTTAAACCAGAAACCTGACAATAACACGAAACATTGACTTAGATATATGCCATAAATGAAGAATAAATAGGAAAGTGAAGATGGATCAAATATAGTCTAACCAATACAAAGGAATTTACGCCGCATAAAAAAGAGTTCGGATAAACCATCAAAATTTGTTTCTTTTTCTCTTTCGTTTCGGTATTGTGATGTCAACTACTGTTGGCTCTGAATCCGTTCTTCTCCAAATATTTTGACCATCTACAAGAAGCCCCACACATGTTAAGAACACAGACAGGCAGATTAGTTCACAAGGCTGTCAGAGCCGGGAATCTTCAAGCAAAAACAGCATTGCATAAACAGCAATATAACATGATCAAGATGGAGAGATTCAGCAATATTCAAAGTGCTGAAAATTTGGAGCACAACACCAGATTGAAGGTACAACACTAAGGAAATACAGCCAGCAAGGTGAACCCCACAATAGCCAAGTTAGGTGCACAGCAGTGCATCAGATTTAGCAAAAGATTAGCACAAGCAATATGGAATGTGCAGGCAGATTATGTGCAGCACTAATAGATGCAGGTTTATGCAAAATAATGTGTCAAGGGATGACACAAACACAAAAACTCATATTTTATGGAAAACACTAAGCACATAGCTGAGTTTCACAAGAACCAAAGGAAGGGGTAAAAATAGAACAGTCACAAGAGATGATACCAGCTAAATTTGAGTGACGACAATCATAGTTGAAAGATTCAGAATGTTGGTATGCTTCGCCCAAATCATTTGTATTAATGCTCTCATCATCTACTGGTTGTCCCATTTCATAGAGATCCCGAGGTTGCATCTTAACAACAACATGCCAGCCTTCATTAATGTTGTCATTCACATAAAAGACTTGAGAAGCTTGATTGGCCAAAATAAATGGCTCATTTGTTTTCAAAAGACGGTTGCAATTAATGCTAGTGAAACCATATTCATCTATTTTGGCTCCTTTCTCTTTATCATGCACATCGGACCACTTACATCGAAATAAAACCAATCGTTTTGCAATTATGTGTGTCACAGTTGGTGTCCAGAACTTTGAACAAGTTGCTCCACACATGTCCGTAAATTTGGCCAGTAAATACTGCAAAAAATTTAAAATGAATATTAAACAAGTTAAACACAGTAGCACGTCATAATCATAACAAACCACAACAAGAAGACTGCACTCCAATTCTAAACCAACATCTCATGCTCTTATATCAAGTTCACATGAAAAACCAAGTTATAAGGCAGAAGTGTAATTTTATAAAAATAACTGCTGGAACAGGAAAAATTAAAGAAAAGCAAACCTTTTCTTCTGATGACAAAGAAGAGCCACATAAGACCCATTCTTGCCGCCCATTAGGTGATGATTTCCAGAATGCAGATTCGGTAGAGTTTATGAAAACACGAGAAAGAAGACATCAAACTACATGTTCAAAGTTCTCTGATAATTGAAACACCATGTCAAAGCAATAGGTTATAAAGGAAATAAATTGTCAATTCTCAGTTTTTCAAATATATTCTAAAGCTTAAAACACAATATTTTCAGAAAATAATAACATTCAAGTCATAACAATGGTTTGTTAAGGTTTCATACAAGGACTAATTGAACGCAACAATGCCATAGCAAGTTGTACGAGATCACCGGGTCTAGTTCTTATGCTAGAAGAGAGCCAGTTTTGAGAGGATGCTTCAATCCATTAGCAACCTTCATAGACTGAAATTACTCACCCTCCCTTTCTTTTGAGGTCTGCTCAATGAGAGTTCTCTGAAATTTCTTTACACATCATACATCAATGTCTCCTCAAGGATATATCGTCAAAGTTTATTTGGCAGCAAAGAGCAAAAGCCAAGATCATATAGCAATGCAGTATCCAATGGCCACTATAAATATAGCTTAATCCTCTACAAATTGCATTGTGATGTTGATACAATTGAATGATAAAGTACACATTCCACACTCAAATGCTACAATATTAAGTTATATCTAGTGGTTGTTATAAAGGCCTTCCTGACCTGTATTTTTGGAGCACCATATTAGAATGCATCAGTCACAAAGGTGAAAACATTCGAAGGGAGCATGTATGTCAACATCCATTTAAATAAGTAGAGAAAATATCCCCGTACGACTCAAAAAAATGTTTAACTAGTCAATGCTAGTTTAACAACAAAATTGTCACAACAAAGTGACACAACACATAATGCATTTCTACAACATTTTCTAACCGCATAATGCATTTGATGAAGAACGTAATCTATATTTCTCAATCTATTTCAATTGAGAAATACCATGGAAGATGAAGAAACAACACAGACTAATAAATTCACCACATTATGATGAATCAAAATTATTTTATTCAAAAATAGATCTCCCTAAAAGGCCTATCCACCCATGGGAACTCTGGACCGACGACAACTTATCATGAGATTAGGCTAAATTCCATTTCAAGGTTCCATTATTCTCATTTATTAGCATAAAATTCCACGCTTGTGTTATAAACCTGTGTGATCAAAAAGTGCTTATAGTGTGATCAAAATAATACAGCACGTTTGCAAAAGGATCAAACAAATTAGATTAAAACATTATTATTGATAAAACAACTAGCAGGTTGAACAAATGCTGATTATGATATTATCAAACTATTCTAATACAAGGAAACTTTAATCTTATTTATCAAACAGAAAGCAGGCAGCTGCAATGTGTATTGACAAAAGATTCAAGTACTATTTTATGTAAATGTACAAAAACAGCTTTATCACTATCTAAGAGTAATTTGCCTAAGAAGGATTCAGACAATATTTTGTAATCAAATATGATGCAAGATCAGGCAGATTCAATTTCAAAACAAGATACGAAATGCTGGTTACACAACTTAAGTAATTAAAACGTTTGTTTAGAACTAAACAATTTATGTAGTTGATCAAACCCAAATTCAGCAACAATCTGACTTATTGAAAAGCAACCTGACAATTAATCCAAGCAGCAAATGTTAAAGATTACAGCCAAAAGAATATAGAGCAAATTTATAACAATATGTTGTGAAATGGTTGATTGATTTTCACATATCTCATTTGATTAAATCTTTTAAGTATCTTTTATTAAAGTGCTATCTTAATATATTAAATGTATCATTTCACAATGAACATACTTTAACATATTGGTTCTTATATGATAAATGATATTTTCGATAATGGCACTATAACTACATTGTCTCATACAATATGCTTAATACTATGATATGGTGCTCGTATTACAATCTCACGGCTCATTACTTCAAAGCATCAAGATATCTAATAATATGTGATCTACTGTGTACCTTAATACATAATAGATGTCATTAATAAAGTATCATACGTATATTCTTATATATGTGGTACTATCACACACTTTATTATATGATACAATTTTTAACAATATTTTGTTATGATCTAAATGGTGTTGTTTCTATTAAATAATCTACACATGAATTACTTAACTAAATTATGTTTTGTGCAGGCATTATACCCTCATCAGTTCGGCCCTTTTACTCTTATTAAATAAATATATGGATCAGTTTAAACACTATCCTTTCCCCAATATCCATATATCATTTTTGGCCCAAAAATCATTTATTCTAAACCTACATACCTGAAACTTAATCTCATACATCAACCCTCGGCTGCCTCCCATTAATTGCCAAAACTCCTCAACCGTCCCTCAGAAATCTCATTAACTCTCCCCACCGTTTCTCTCTTGAACCTTTCCAACTCCACCGTCCATCTTCAACTCCACATTCAACCATTCCATTTCCGATAGTCATTCATTAGGTTTAATATAGTAGGGTAATATTATTTTTATTTTGGGTTGAGGGCTGAAAGTGGGAAGGGGACGGGATTTTGTCTATTTGGCAAAGAATTAGAAAGTTATAAGGTTTAATAAAATGGGTGGGCCAATATTAATGTAAATGTTTGGCCCAATTATGAGACTTATTTCTGTATCAAAATAGTGTGCAGGATTAAAAATTTTATTTTATATTGTTACAACACCATATCATATAAAATGTGATGATACACATATGTATTTTTAATCATTTATGGTGTGTATTTCATGGTACCTGCAAAAAATAGAAATGCCGTTGTAAGTCATACGACTTCTTGACAGGATTAGTCACAGTTAAATAATATATATGGCACATAAATTTAGGTAATGTAAAATTAATCAAACCACATACGGATTATTGTGGGCACAACAATATCCCAACACAATAGTCTAGGCTTCTAATCTTAAAAGGTTTATACAGAATATGTCAAGAAAGGTTCTAGCAGTTGATACAATATTCAGTCAAGAAAATACACTCAGATTGGGAGCACACACTAGATTGATCAATCAGCTGAGTATCAGGATTAATAAACAAGTCAGGACACTTCCAGGTCAGTTTATCAAGTCAGGACCTTGTTTCAATTATAAGGTCTTCTTGTAAAGCAAACTCATTCCACTGAGTCCCCGAAAGAAAATTCTTTTGTTAAATATCCACCGGAAGACACTATATTAGTTTGTTAATGTTCCCTTGGAAAAAATTTATTCACACAAAAAATAAGAAGGTTCACCATCTTGAACCATTCAAAAGCAACCATAACATCCACCATAGACATTCCACAGGCTGTAATCCGATTTCAAATTTCCCCCAAAATAATTTATCATACAAATGTGTAGGACGGATGTATCAAGTGTGAGTGTCATCATCATATTCTTTCATTTATATTCTCTTTCACGCAATAAGGGTGTGTATAGTGAAAAAGAGTGGAAATGAAACGGTATGATGCCTATCACTTGACACAACCTTACTATGACTATTGTATATAAAATATTTCGATTTCACCCTTGCTCACGCTTCCAAGAACAATAATATCATCAAGAAAAAGAAAAGAAAAGAAAACACTGAAGCAACATTGACACGAATTTCATCTAGCACCTAGAAAAGATGAATTAAGGACCGATCCAACCCCCGCCCTTCTAACCCCAATCCCCACATGCAATTAAAAAAGGAAGACCAAAAGGGGAGTGGAAAAAAGATCGTAATAGAAGACCAATTAAGAAAATTAGAAGATCATCCTTCCCATGTTAATTAAAGGGATTAAAGCATATACGTACCTATGTTTTTTAAGCTATACCCCTCGCTTAAGCACATTGATTAGACTCTTAGCTTTTGTTTGTCTTAGCCATTGACGTATAACAATCCTTTTGGTTGCCTGAAACAGCAAGGGAAAAGATTCAATGACAAGTTTGTTCACTTTTGTTTAGGAATATTAACTTGGAGGAGATTATGACTTAAGAGAGACCAACCAATGAACACCATGCAAGGAAGCCTACGAACCGTTTGAGCACTTGTCAGTATAGCCTCGACAAGCTCCTTCCCCTGTTTACGAACCGTATTAGACTGCTGAATTTATTAACACTTTAAAAACATGAGACTGACTGAATCCTCCTCCTTTACCAATTAGCATACATACCTCCAACTGCAAAACCAGTAATTTCTCCTTATCCTGAATAACAAGTTACAAAGAAAAAAGTAACTAAGAAATTGAACAATATACAGGAAAGCACAAATTGAATTACAGCAAATATGCGAAGAAAACAACAACATTTAAAGCAATGATTCCCGTCTCAGAGCCATGAAAACAGAATAGACACTTAATACTCATAGCAAAGAGTTTACATCGGCAAATATGCGAACAGAACAACAACATTTGAAGCTGACACTATATAACCATTACTCTTCAAAAAAAATTAAGAAAATTAAAAAAATTAAAACGATAACATAAAAAGAAGAAATTTTGCGTTAATCATTTAAAAGGAATGAAATTGAAAAAAAGACAGGAAATCTTGCCTGCAATGACACTAAATAACGATTCTTCTTTTAACGTAGCTTTTCCATTTGTTAGTCTCGATTGTAGGCGGAAATTGATGATTGAAGAGATGGGCGATGGAGTTTCGAAGACGGAAACGGAGAAGAGAGATGCCTTTTGTGGTGGCGGCGGCAAATAGTCAAGAGTGAAGTACAGCGGCGGAGGAGTGTCGAGAGTGAAGAACTGCGGCGGCGGACTATGGAGAACGAAGGATTAGGGTAAATGGATTTTATTTCCGTTTGATACAATTTTTTTGGTTTGATAGATGGTTAGGATAGGGTTTGGAAAAAAAAAAAACCGGGTGGGTTGGTTTTTTGTTTTTGTTTTAAGTTTACAAAGTTTAAATTTTATTTTAAAATGTACATAATGAGAGGAAATTTTTTTATCTGTCCAATAATGACGGGAAACATGACCACTAATGATGGGAATTAGTGTTTTGTCATCAACTAACAAAACTTTTTCGGTCTTGTCATTATATGTGTCATTTAGTGACGTAATTTTGACCCGTCATTAAATTCCCGTCATTGAAAACCCTTTTTCTTGTAGTGGAGCTAGCACAATAATGATCATAAAATTGCGCCACAGTACAAATAAAAAGGAAGAAAAAATTAGTTTCTTGTCTTAGTCATTTAGAGAAGAATAACCTAGGGTTTTTCTTGTGCATATTCGAGGAGGTTCTACGGCGAGGATCGACGTCCACCAATCGTTGCTTGGAGATACAATCCGGAAGATCACGGCTTCTCCCTCTATGTCGATTTACTATCCCTCTCCATTTAGGTAAATCTTCAACCTTCTCATGGTTAGATTAATTGGTTATGCGAATCATATCATGATATTATCGGATACGAATTTATTCATAGCTTCCGATGTGCATGGTCGAGTGTCTCGATCGGTGCTGTGAATCAGATCTGACGATTCAATTATGGATCAGATCCGGATTCAGGTTTCTGTATATCCAGAATGTGGTATCAGAGACGGGTTAAAGCAGTTTTGCGATCATGATTGCATAATTAATTAATAAGGCATGGAATTTAATAAATATTGCATCTTTTACATTTTTTGTAAATCTATATGAATGATTGAATGTTGTGGTAGACAAGATGGATTGTGGTTTGTATCTGTTTACAATTACATCTGATGTAAACCTGTTTTTCTCGGGTATAGGAAATTGTTGTATTTAATTTTCTGGGAAATTTTCCCTTTAGATCCAAATTGATTGGATATAGTTATATTTTTTTTTGGTTCGTACGTGTGCCAAATTTATGGATGCTACATAAAGACGGTGAGTGCTGCTGATGCTAAATTCGCATGCCGATGTCATGCTGACATCAGCGCTGTCATAAAAAAAATTCGAAGCAAGCAGGGTTCGAATCAGAGACCTACAGGTTGCAGGAACAAGGTTGGACTAGCTCGGCTACTGAGGACTTTGTTGTAGAAGCCGATGGATGGTTTAATATAGATACAAATTCAGTTTTCTTTTATAAATAATTGGTAAACCCATTAGATTGGGTTTAGGATCTTTTATTTACAATAGATTAGATACCGGGGTACCAACGGTCCATTTCAGTGGTTTATTTTTTGAATTTATTTTCTTATGTGATTATTTGTGTGATATAACTATGCCATGCATCATATTCATGAATTCCACTCCTAGCATATGCATACATGTAGAAAATTAATATTCAAATTAATTAGACATGTATCAACAAGATAATTAATTTAGATAAAAAATAAATTAAATTAATTATAGGAAAAGGAATTTTATTGGGATATAAAATTCACATGATAAAAAATAAAATTTATTCTTGGGATCCAAAAATCATTCGTGGATTTTAATTATGTAGTGACTACATAAAAGAATTTTAATAATTGAAAAAATTGGAAAATCCGTAAAAGTTGGTCACCAACTGAGCAAAATGTTCGAAAATTGGTTCGGGCGGTCAACAGGGCGTCGGCTCGACTCGACTTGTCTGTCCAAGTGTGGGGTTAGCCACGGGGGTCCGGCAAGGTCAAGTTATGCGGCGAGCTGAGGCTCAATGGGGCAACCTTAGCCCGATTTTCAAACCAGCACCCGTACACGTGCGACGTTAGTGTCGGGGGTCTGGCAAGGTCAAGCTTTCCGGTGAGTTTCGGCTCAATGGGGCAGCCTTAGCCCGATTCATCAAGCAGTCGTATATGAACCAACGAAGAGGACGGGTCGGCTTAGCCAATCCCGACACCGTTCGGTGAACTCAGTTAAAGCTTAGCCAGGGTTTAATACCGATAAGTTGGTGATTGCTTTTCAAGATTTATTGTTTTCAAATTATTGAGATAGAATTCTACCATCCTAAAAATTTATCATGACGATATTAGGACTATAAAATTCTTTTGATGAATTTTAATTATGTAGTGTCTACACAAATTTCTAAATAATCGATAATTTGGAAAACCATGAATAAGGTGTCGCTAGTTAGACGGTATTTGAAACCGATAAACTACTGTGAGCTTTAAATTTCGTGATTTATTGTTTTTCAAATTATTGAGAAATTCATAAGTCCTAATGTATTAGGATTATAAAATTCTTGGTGAATTTCAATTGTGTAGTGTCTACACAAAGAATTTATAAATCCATAAAAATTGAAAAGTCGTGAGTAAGTGACACTAGTTAGGCGGTATTTGGAACCGATGAACTAGTGGGAGGATTAAAACTTAAATATTCATGATTTGTTGTTTTGCCGGATTGTAAATAAATTTTGAAAATCCTAATAAGACTACCTATTTTTCAAAATAACGAGTGGAAGCAGGGAATGTGACAACCGACCCCACGGCCTTTACTGTTGACACAAGCAAGTGAGAGAATGGTGACGCCTCGTGCCACTTTGATTTCGGTCCCCATAAGGATGGCCTTCACTGCTATCAAAATGCATGGCTTGGTCTCCGAAATGATAGGATTTGGGTACTCATCGAGTCACTGACCAACCCTAAGGTGGCATACTCGGGTCGTACTTTGAGATCAAAAACAGTAGGTCACACTCATAAGGATATTGTTGGAAATATCTTGGCTGAAAAAGGAAGGTAATCAGCAATTAAATAGAGATGTCCGATTCTCAGTAAATTGTTGAGAGAGATCGTCTTAACTTAATCGTCACCTCTTTGACCTACCCTAAGACGGCACTGTAGGTGTGAGATTAAGTACTTGGAATGGTAGGATAAACTGCATGCATGACATCACGTTTATAATTCCTAAAATTTATTATTTGTTGTGGTGTATGATATGATTTATATTTCTGTCATAATTTATTTTCGCAACTACATATCGTCTCAAGGTATCTAAACTGCTAAACACTATAAATTGACTGATGATGACTTCGTAAAAGTGGAAAAGTAACAAGAACGTTGAACTCAATAATCGAGAATGTAAATTAATTTTTCGGAACAGGAAGTTCCTCTTGAGCCTGCAAACTTAAGTGACATTGATGAGTATGTCACTACTGTCACTCGTGTTAAACGGGAGACAAACTAAAATTAGTTCAAAGATAATGAGAATGATTTGGTATCAATCTCACAGGACATCCCACAGTTCACAAGTAGTGTCTACTCAAATGAACTGCTAGTTCGCAGCCATTTCCTTTAAAGAAATCCAAGATTGGGAAAGAATGTCTAAAAAGGTAAATCATCCAACTAAATATGTTAAAGGCTTAACCGAAATATTAATAAAAGAAAGTAAAGGATACGGAAAGTGATTTCGGATCACTAACCTATGAATGTTTAGAGACTTTCTTAACCGAGTAATTTGACTAAGAAGCTAAAGTTCTTTTTAGAACAAGGTAGCTGGGCATTCATGATGAATAGTAGACAACGGGCATGTATTCCAGCTAAGATAGTGGGAGTGATATAAAGAAATAAATTTCGGATTTTAATCCATGAATATCGCAAAAATCTAATTTCTGTTTTTTTCCAGATTCATTGGAACAAATAGATTCACTTTCACATCGATAATATAGTTGCCTTAAAGAAAGTGAATATGACATTTGTTTAGAATTCTGAGGCTCGGACTTTTGTCTAATAAAGTTAGAACCACTAAGTTAAGTTGAAAAAGTATTTGTAACACATTATAAACTATTAAAACAAATGGTTTCTGTATTTAGATAAACGATTCTTCAGCATCTATTAATTAGAGCTTATATCCTAGAGATAAGATCTGAAGACTGGCTAAGGGTGATTCCTATCTCCCAGTCTAAGAACACTATCTCAAAGGAAAAATAACTAAGTAAACTTTCAATTAGGAAAGGTTAATAGAGCTAAAGAAGTATCATAGCTTGATCATATTGACCTTCGGGGTCTTATGAAGGATACAAGCTAGTGGGAGCTTTTGAGTAATAGACTTTTTTATTTAATGACTACTCGAAACTCCGATTAGTTTGTCTAAATATTTGGAGGAATCTCTGATATTACCAGAGAAACGAGTATTCAATGCTCAGATATAAGCTATGGCATGGTTTTGTCATTGATGCTTGGCCTACCTCTGAGTGAAATGATTTCACTGAAAGGATAAACCATAGATTGTCTTGTATAGTTATTGATATGCTACAATACACTGCTTAACTCAAATAAGCTATTGGTTGCAAAATAACGGTTTACATTATTATGTAATACCGAGAAGTCTACCTAGAAGATGCTAATGAATTTGTGGATAAAGAATGAATAGCATTCACTCTACTTCCGAAAATAGAGGCATTTAGCACTAGAGCTTGAAGGTAGGACTGGAGATTTTGCATACACGTTCAGTTGGTGACTGTTTGTCAAATATCTTAATGCAATGAGTAAAGGTTGGTTATAAGATTCTTGAGATCGGATAGTGACGGTTACACTGTTACATCCTTTCTAAAAGAATGTTTAAATAAAAACCTTAGACCTTGAAGTACAGTTACCCAAGGAGTTAATATCTGATTTAATCAGACCACATCCAACTTTGGTTGTTGGGGATTACGCTGATAAATACTACTGAACCAGATCAGAATGTCAATCCACCCAAATGCAGTGAGAGTATGGTTTAATTCATTGACTCGCTGTGATCATGCAGACTTTATAGTCTACTGGGGCTAATTGATAACCTATGGTTTTTGGAAGGACTGTAGAGGATTCTGATAAAAGATGTTGGTTTAAAGTCATAAAGCCTAAACATGGAGTTTTGGTACTCTATATCGGTTCACACTCTTGTAGAATCACCCGAATGTCTCTAGCCCAATAGGAGTAATTGGGTTTACGTGTAGAATAGACGAATGAATGCGAAAGATTAACTTTCAAAGCAAAGCCAAGTGGTATTGGGGGTAACTCCCTGAGAAGTAGACAGTTAAACAAGGGTGATGCCCTGAAAGTTTCTCACCACTCAGCCTTTCTTGATTCCATGGAAAGTAGAAAGATTAACAGGGATGATGCCCTGAAACTTTTTTGCGGTACGAAGGAGCTTAGATTCATTCGGAACAGAAGGGCTTTAGCTTAAATCCAATGCCAGATTGACTACCTAAGCTTATATCTGTTGGTGGTTTAAAGAAAACCTCTAGGTCATTAAAAATCACATGTTTTAAATGTGTGGGATTGATCAGAATATTGATAAGTCTTTTGTAGACTATGATATCAATATTGGTAAAGTAGTGAATATTGGTGTTAATAAAAGATAACACTGCAACAGTTGGAAACAACATGGGTGCGTTATCTAAAGTCAAGAACTGACGAGCCAAATTTTCTCTGAATCAGAGAAGTGGACTACATTCTTAGAATTTGATTCGGTCGAATTCATGAGAACAAGTTGTCGAAGTTTCCTATCAATTTTATTGTTTACGATGATGATGCATTTTCGTATGCAATATTCAATGAGAGGTTTCCTACCCAACCCCTCATGGATAATTCTCTCAATCTTCGGATATAGAGAAAATGGAAAAAAAATCTCTTTTGGAAAGAGAATGTCAGATTATTAAAAGTCAATCAAAGTCAAATCTTGGATTTTAGAAATGGATAGCAGTTTAGTGCATCCTCAAGTACCTTTAGAGAACGAGGAATCGTATGCTTGTGTATTCGGGTGCGAACCTGAGTGTCGTTTACTACACTGATTCTGAATTTTTGTCGGATTAAGGATGATCGTGAATCGATCTCAGGCTCAGTGTTTACTCATAGTGATGGAGCTATAGTCTGGAGCAATCCAGCACTGCCAATTTGACTATGTTAGTCGAATACATAGCAGCTTTCGGAGCAGCTAAAAAGGCAGTGTGGCATGAGAAGTTCATTGTTGGATCGGGAAGTAATTCCAGGTCTCGATGAGCCGATATTATTTTACCGTGAAAACAGTTGAGAGGTAGCTCATGCAAATGATCTTCACAATCATAAGAGGTCAAAATCATATTGTGAGAAAGTACCACTTGGTCAGACAGATCATGCAAACAGGCGACGTATCGGTCCTTAAGACCACCTCGAGCCGACAACCTAGCTGATCAGTTTACCAAGTCTTCTGGCATCTATTGTCACTGATGTGCGCTTGACGAGTACGGAATTGGGAGATATGTCTCATCTATTTTAGAGCAAGTGGGAGAATTTTGTGGATAGATACAATAAGGGCGTGTTGCTCTAAAAACAATTGTTGCTTGTCTTTACGGGCAAGTGGGAGATTGTGAGATATAGTGTGCCCAAAAGGCAATTTTTGCTTGTCTGTACAGATGAGTGAGAGATTGTTGGAAGTAGCATGCGAGACAATTTAAGTAATTGTTTTTATAATTAATAAATGACAGATTTATTCTCATCTTATTACTTGCTTCGTACTTGTAAGTAATTCACTACTGAAACCCCTAGTTGTATCACATGTAGCCATATAACTTAGTGTGTGTCACACATGAGGATTAAGTTTATTGTGATACACTTGAAATATTAGTCCGTGGTGAACTTAATCAAAGTATGAGGTCTATTGATTAAACCACCATTAATGCGCCTAGAACACTTTATGGTGTGACCGTCCTATCCGGACCGTCGATATTGGTTGTCTAAGTGGGGCATTTATATATGATGAGAGTCATATAGGACTAGACTGATTTAATCTGAGTTTCTCATATAATTCCATGATTGAGAAATTATATTAAATCACAAGATGATCATATATTGATTAAACTTAATTCTAAAGTGATTTCATACTCCTACTGGTTTCAGGATAGGGTTTGATGTGTTCGTTAAGGATCGCTAAGAGGTGCGGTCCGAATCACATTCACGTTGGCACTATTCTGGAATGAGTGAGAAGTGTGTGTCTCACAGATATGGAATCCATTCCGTCCTGCGGGAAGTAGAAAAACAATCCCCTTATTTGTTGATCCTAAAAACTGATCGTTCCGCGGAGTTCGTATTGGTTATGAACTAATTGATCACTAGTGGGTTAATGGTAAATAAGGATAAGATGTATTGAAGAAGGTTTATGGAGATAATCTTACTTCATTACAGATAGTCTATGGAGGGTTACTTTATATGCAATGATTATATCAATAGACACTTATCGACTCGACTCGACGTTTTTATAACAAGTTATATCTATAATCGATAGAGTTCAGTTTCGGATTTATGGTGGCGTAGTTCCGGAATTAATAAGTTGAGTAGAAATATTCTGTTCAATGAATATTTTATTCCATTTATTGTAGCTACTGGTTATAGGTCCATGGTCCCCGGGTTGGCTCCTAACACGCGAGTGTTTTCTCGTTTTGTGGAACCTCGAGAATAAATTAAATAGTTGGTCTATTTAATGAATATGCAATATTATTTATTTGGTAAATAATATGTAAAATAGAAAAGACAATTTCTATTAAAAAATGATAAAGGTGGCGCCATTAAACTATGGATAAATTAGGAGAAGAAATTTTCTAAGATTATCTCATATGTGTATTTAATTAATTATCTATTTGTTGGATAATTAATGGGAAATAGATAAAGAGATTGATTTTTTTGGGAATTATCTCTTATCTTTTGGAAAATATCTTTTCCTTAGGGGAATAGGTAATTGTGGTGTGAAAAGGATAACTCTCTCTTCACTAGTTATTTTCCTATATAAAGAGAGTTCTTCCTAGCACAATAATGATCATAAAATTGCGCCACAATACAAATAAAAAAGAAGAAAAATTAGTTTCTTGCCTTTGCCATTTAGAGAAGAAAACCCTAGGGTTTTTCTTGTCCATATTCGAGGAGATTCTACGGTGAGGATCGATGTCCACCAGTCGTTGCTTGAAGATACAATCCGGAAGATCACGGCTTATCCCTCTATGTCGATTTACTATCCCTCTCCGTTTAGGTAAATCTTCAACCTTCTCATAGTTAGATTAATTGTTTTTGCAAATCATATCGTGGTATTATCGGATGCGAATTTATTTGTAGCTTCCGCTGTGCATGATCGAGTTTCTTGATCGGTGCTGTGAATCAGATCTGACGATTCAATTATGGATCAGATCTGGATTTAGGTTTCTGTATATCCAGTAGTACAATCATACTATCATATTGCTGAAAGACAATAGTGAATTCGTCCAATCATCACAGGAGAAGAGTGGATTAACAGATTACACCACCCCGAACCACTATAAACCTTAGTATTCATTTACTTACTACACTTAACTTTATAGCATTTCATTATTGCCTTCTATTCATATTATGTGTCTGCTCAATCTACTTTGAAACAACTTTTAAGAAAGGACTTATCTGCTGCCCAAAAAGCTTTTAAAACAAGAATTTTTTTTGAAACTCCAGTATAGTCATTCACCCCCCCCCTCTGACTATACTTTCACCCATCTCTGGGACCAACAATTGGTAATAGAGCAGTGTTCCTTGTATCAGAACCTGTTCAGATCTGATTTCTGGTAACAAGGAGATCACATACTTTCAAAGTAGTTTTCATATCTATGTTTTATATATAATTCTATTTGTCTGTGACAATGGACTCTTCAAATTTCATGTCTAAAGTACCTGTATTCAATGTTAACAATTTTGATGAATACAAAATAAGAATGTTATCTCATCTTGCAGCACAACTCATGAGGAGATGCTGGATGTTATTAACAATGTCCCAATAAAGATCATGAATGTGGTAGCGTCAGATGCAGATGAAGGAAGAGAAATAGAAAAGCTTAAGAAGGATTGGACCAAAGATGATAGAAGAAGAGCAAATCATGACTTTGCTGCAAAAGATATGATCTTGAAGACTCTGGACAACAATGTGTTCATGAGGTTCTAAGACTGCAAAACAACAAAGAAGAGGGACAAATTGGCACTTATCAATGAAGGATCTGAGGCCGTCAAAGAAAATAAATTATATGTTGCCAAACAGAAAATTGAGAATTTCAAAATGAAGAAGGGTGAAACCATTGATCAAATGGATAATATATTTTCAAGCATCATTAGCGAACTATAGCAACTGGGACATACATATCCACAAAAAGAAGTATGCCTGAAAATCTTTAGAGGTCTACCTGAAAGATGGAAGATCATCACATCAGTACTCAAAGGCACAATAGATCTTGCAAAAACCGACACCTTGACACTGATGTCTCAATTAAAAGCTCATGAATTTGAGTTGAACGTTGAAGACGGTACACCAGTAGAGGTACACAAGGCTAGTGTACTGGTTGCACTCCAGCAAAGCAAAGCAGCCTACCCAATAAGTAAAGAGACTCAAGATCTAAATGAGCAGATTGCTTTGCTCATTAAACGCTTTGACAGATTTAAGAAAACCAGTACAAAGGAAGTTCTTCATCAAAAAGAAGTCGAATTCAAGCAAAGACATGAAGAAAAAAGATGATGAATACAGATGCTTCAACTGCAAAAAGAATGGACACTTCAAAGCTGATTTTCAAAAGAAAAAGACAATGATGTAGAAGAAAGACAAGTCATCATACAAAAGAAAGCACAAGAAAGCACTAAAAGCTGAAACTAGTAGTGAAAGTGATGAAGAATCATCTGATAATGACTCAGATGACAGTGAAGGCACCGGCTCGGAAAATGAAAAAGCATGTTTATGTCTAATGGCTAAGAAAATCGAAGAAACAGAGGTAAAATCTAGTTCATACTCCTCAAATGCATCCACATCTGACACTGCACAATCTTCTATTTCTCCCTAATCAGCAAGGTAAAGATTTAACTCACCAAATTTTCAATCACTGAAAATTCTTATATATGTAAATATCACTCCAAAGATTGTCTTTTTTCAAATACAAGAGAAATGCCTTATATAGGCTACAATTCTTGTAACTAAAGTGCATAATTAATGACTAGAATTCATGAACCAAAATATGAAAAGACTTATGCATAATTAATGACTAGAATTAATGAACCAAAATGGTTGTGCTCGAAAGGTTATGAATCTATTTACAAGCCCAATCCCAATATTTTGATTTCGAGTAGCAATACATCGTGGACCCATATATACATCATCTGCTAATACACAACCAATTAATGATTCAATAAGAATCCTTTCTGACACCATCCCATTCCGAGGACTCACTATGAAAAGACTTCCTAAAAACTATTTCCAAGGTGGTGCCCCAAACATCTCCAAGATCCGCCATCCAGATTCAATGTATCTTCATGTGTCTTGAATGCTCCAAATGCAATGTATCTTGATTCTTTCAAGCTTGATATTATCTTCAAAGTGGTGCCTCCTTTATAAGTATTTTCAGCACTTATTTTGGCTATAATATATTAATAAAACATTTTATATAAAACACTTATAAATATAATCACATCACATGCTTGTTGACCATCTCCAAGAACAAGTGGATCATCATTTGGAACAGCATTCTAGTTTATATCAGAAATACACTTTAGTAGTGGTTGATGACTTTTCAAAGTTCACATGGACCATCTTCTTGAACAAGAAAAGAGAAACTCTAAAGAAACTAACTGACCTTTTGAGAAGGATTCAGAATTAAAAGGATTTGAAGACCATCAAATAAGATCAGGCAGAGGCACATAATTCCTAAATGAAGTGATCAGAACTTACTATGAATAAAATGGAGTTCTACATCAACTATCTGCAGCAGGAACTCAACAACAAAATGGATTAGAAGAAAGAAGAAATAGAACACTCAAGGAAGCTCTTAGACCATGATAATAGAAGCAAGCTTACAAAAGAGATTTTGGGCTGAAGCAGCAAAAACAACATGCCATACTCAGAACAGATCCATCATCAATAAACATCATGGGAAAACACCCTGTGAAATATGGAATGGAAGAAAACCTAACATATCTCATTTACACATGTTTGGATCTAAATATTTTGTTTTGAACAGGAATCAACCACATAATTTTGATGAAAACACTGATGAGGTAATATTCATGGGATATTCAAACACCAACAAAGCTTTCAGAGTACTCAACAAAAGACCTTTCGTGATTGAAGATCAATTCATGTAGTGTTTGATGAACCAAACAATAGTGGTGGAGATTTACACACTTTTGAAGAAAAGGTTGCACAAAGGCAAATCTACATGAGTACAACAGTACCAACCACAATTCCGAACCACTTTGTTGATAATCAAGATGAAGTGCCAGCTACTGCAACAACAGAGCCATCAACACAAACTCAAGAAGTTGATGCACAAGCAGGAACAACAGATGCACCAAAACAAGCACAACTTCAACCTGACTTAAATTGGCTCAAAGATCATCCAGAAGAACACATCATTGGAGATGTACATACAGGTGTTAGAACCAAAAGACAACTGGAAATCATGCTAACTTGTTTTCTATCACAGGTGGAACCCAACACAGTAGATGATGCAGTCCAAGATGTTGAATGGATTACAGCCATGCAAGAAGAACTCAATGAATTTGAAAGAAATGAAGTCTGGGAACTTGTTGATAGACCAGACATGGCCAACATCATTGAAATAAAATTAGAGTTCAGAAACAAGATGGATGAACAAGGAACTGTTGTCAGGAACAAAGCAACACTAGTTGCAAAAGGATATTCACAAGCAGAAGGCGAAGATTATGATGAAACCTTTGTACCCGTATCAAGATTGAAAGCAGTTAGACTTTTCCTACCTTTTGCAGCTCACAAGGACTTCAAAGTCTATCAGATGGATGTAAAGACTGTATTTCTAAATGGACTCTTGGAAGAAGAAGTGAATGTGGAACAACCACATGGATTCCAGATCAAGGGAAAAGAAGATAAGGAATACATGCTCAAAACGTCACTATATGGACTCAAACAAGCACCTAGAGCCTATTATGAGACACTATCACAATTCCTGATTAACAATGGATTTAGTAAAGGAACCATTGACAAGACTCTTTTCAAACTGGAAGATGGAACAAGCACTTTGCTTGTTCAGATCTATGTGGATGATATCATTTTTGGATCAGAAAATGAAAAGCTATGTGAATAATTTGCAAATCTGATGAAAAGCAAATTCCAAATAAGTATGATGGGAGAACTCAACTACTTCCTTAGATTACAAGTGAAATAGACAAAAGATAGGATCTTCATCAATAAAGCAAAGTATAAAAAAGACATAATCAACAAGTATGGAATGGACACAAGTGGAACTTATGAAACACTTATGTGTGCAATAATTATACTTGGAAAGGATGAAAATGGGAAGGATGTTGATCAAAAGCTATACAGATGAATCATTGGATCCCTACTCTACCTAACTACAAGCGGACCTGATACAACATTTTTAGTAGGAGTATGTGCAAGATTTCAAGCTCAACCTAAGGAATCTCATTTGTTAACAGCCAAGAGAATCATCAAATATCTGAAGCACACAATCAATGTTAGAATTTGGTATCCAAAAGATGGTGGATTCAAATTGATATCTTATTCAGATTCAGACTATGCTGGATGTAAAATTGACAAAAAAAAAGCACTTCAAGAACGTGCCAAATGCTAGGCAGTAGGCTAGTATCATGGTTTAGCAAAAAGAATAATTCTATACCTACTTCAACAGCTGAAGCAGAATATATAGCAACATGTAGCTGTTGTGCTTAAGTATAATGGATCAAACATCCGCTAAGAGACTATGGAATAGAAAAGAAGACAATTCCAATCATGTGTGATAATACAAGTACAATATCAATTACAGATAATCTAGTGCTTCACTCAAGAACAAAGCATATTGATGGGAGACATCATTTTATCAGAGATCATGGGGAGAAAGGAGATGTAATCTTGAGGTACAAATCTATAGAAGATCAATTGGCCGATATATTCACAAAACCACTCAGTCATGAAAGATTTTGTAAATTAAGAATTGAGTTGGGAATGATTGAAATTGATTAAGTCACAAGGAGCAACTAACCGGAGTAATCAGCGGAATGACTTCACCAGCTGACTGAACCTTTGCCATTTTGGGTACGCTCACTTGGCAGGTAAGGCACTGATACCAGCAAAGTCCACTTCACCGATTGGTAGGAACAGTTTTGATGAAGCAGCTCAGAGACAGTTCAACAAAGCAATTAGCTCACTAATCTCACCACTCCACCGGTGAAGTAACTTTCATGTGTGAACTAAATAATAGGTTTACACATGTGGAAAATCTGAGGATTTACATATTTATTATGGAGGATCACACACATGGATAATTGTTTTAAATCGTGGAGGTTATTTTTTTTGACTAGAAGGAATGACGGCAACGCCTTGATTCCCGGGCTTTATCATCACCTGCCTCAATCCTCTCTCCTGTTACCCTTGTTTACCATGATTTGTATACATAAAATCACGCCATTACTCCACTAAATCCTTCCATATTCAACCACATTCACGCACTCAAATCTCCATATATAAACAACACTTCAGATTTTTCACGAACATTAAGCCCTCTTTGAATTTCTTAAACCCTATTTTCTCCAGAAATTTCAAAGCTTTGTCTTTCAAAAATCTTATAAATGGCCTCATCCTCCTCAATCAAAAAATCTGGCAAACAATATGAAAAACCGATTGCCACTAGGTCGTTCTTCCAAGAAATACACTATAAAATTGTGCAACAATGATGTACAAGCTATAAAATTGGTGGATGGTTGCAAAGATTTAGGGCTGATGACCTTCCTCAACCCTCCTATCACTGGAATTTGCTATGAAAGTCTCATCTCTTTCTAGAAAACTGCCACATATGTCTCTAGACTTCTTACTGAAGATGATGAAGCGAATGAAGACAAGATAGTTGCCACTGTCAATGGCACAGAAGTGGTGATTATGGTGAAGGTAATTCACCAGCATCTTCAACTCTCAAATCAAGGGTACGCTAAGGTAGGACTCGTTCCATAAGACTTGGATGCATTTTGGCTATAAATTGGTAAGGATGCCACTGTGGAAAACAAAAAGTTCAACTGTCTAAGATCTGCTCTCAAAAAGCCTTTCAATGAGTTTAGGTTAATGATTGAAAAAAACATCGAAGGCAAATTAGGTGCCATGAATGTCATGACCGAGACCTGAATGCGAATTATGGGCATTATCTACAATGTTCTGGAATTTGACTGGGCCACCTACTTTTTTAGGTGGCTAAAAGAACAAATCAAAGGAGAGACCACTGCAGAGGAACAAAGAATATCTAAAGGAAGAAGAAAAAGGGGATTTTTGGGTAAAAAAATCCTATGGATTCCTCTCCACTATCAGATGAAGTGTCTGAATGTCCCTTTAGTGTCACTCCATCGATTGTATGATGCTAAAGTTTTGTATACTTATGTCAAACATCCCAAAGCAGCAGGTGGAGGAAAGAGAAAGCAATCCAATAGAAGGACCTCCGGTCAAAGAAAGAAACAAAAGGTCCAAAGAAATCTGGACAAAGAATCCTTTGGCACACTGAGAGATGAGGAAGAATAACAACAAAAGGAATATGAGGCTGAAAGAAATGATGATGGGGAAGAGAAAGAAGAAGAACAAATAGAAAATCCTGAAATGGATATTGATGACAGAGTTGTAGAATATCTCAACTGGAAGATGGGAGACTCTAGGATTCAACTTGAAAGCTCTGCAAGAATGTTTGATGAAGAATCTTGGTTCTTTGGATTTCATGGTGTCACAACCTTTGTAGGTGTGCTTGATGAGACACTACTTTGGGAAATGATTGAAAAGGCCCAAGCTACATTACAGAAATCATCTGATGATGAAGGTGGCAATACTGATCAATATGATGACGATGATGATGCTCAGAGTGATGGAGACAATTACCGAAAAATGGAGCAGCTAAGAAACCACCACCATCTAGGAAAAATGACCAGCAGACTGAGGCAGCAGAGTGCACTCCTAAGCAAACTCAAATTGGACAACAACTATCTGTTGACACATCCGCTGATCCAAGAGCAGTGTTGGACCCTGGATCAGCTGCTGCAACACCAGCAAAGTCCATTCCCAGCATAGAGCAAGGGGAATGAGAGACATTGGTGAACCTGAAATCACAACCACTCAAGTACTTGAAGAAGGATTAGGTGATGCTGATGTCACTCAACCGGATGTACAGGACAAGGAACCTAAACTAGTCCCTCCCACACTCACTCAACCAGGGACTTCTTCACCACCGCTACGAGAACAAATCCAACCAGAATATGATGCTGCCATATCAAATCAGATTTTTCAAAGGGCAGTGGACTCCTTGCTGGATGAACTAGAACAAAGAGCACTGTGTCTCAGAACAATGTCTACAGCTTTTAAAGATGAAATTCAATCAACTAAATGCAGATTCCACACAGTTGCTGAGTATATAGATGCACAAAATATTTTTGTTACAACAACAGGATGATGCTGCCAAGAAAGGGGATTAAAGTGATAAGCCCGAAGGATCAACAATCAGACCCCCAAACTTCACTGATGAACAGGTAAGAGCAAGAGATAGGGAATTGAGAGTCAGAGCTGCAACTGAAGAACATAAAAAGAAAATCATGGAAGTAAGAGAAAGAATCAAAAATGAGCCTTGACTTGGACTACCATTTCCAATTCGAAGAAGAGATGATGACAGAGGTAGATCGGGAAATCAGCAAAGGCCTGGGTCCGGCAAACAAAGAAGCTCAGAAAGTCAACATCGTTCTAGCACCAACAAAGGCGGTGGTAGTGGACAAAGACACAACGTTGGAAGACTTTCTGGTCATAAACAACATTTCACAACCTATAGAAATAGGGAAGAAAATGATGCAGCAATGCTGGAAAATGTGAAGGAGTTTTTTAAAGTCCAAGATAGTATTTATCCCAACCAGTCACAAGATGAAGCTTGAGCAAACTGGCTTGGATATCAAGATGAAGATCTAAGAGTAGACATGGCAAAGATGTACAATGATATAAATGGACAGTATGCATCTCTCAAGCAAGGAACTAGGGAAGGAGCATCTGGCTCAAATAGTTGGGCAAACCAATCTGTGTCTCTCACTGCAAATGGGCTAGATGAGTTGTCTAGTGAAAGACAAGAGGATTTCAACAACATGGTGAAATTTTTTAGACTTATTGGCATCTTAGACCCATCACAACAATGGGTAATGTACAAGGATCTGAAGTTTTCATATCCTCACATTGCTGAAGCAAAGGACATGTTGGAGAAACACTTTGGAGAGCCACAGGCTCATGAAACTATGCCTGATTTCAACAGGCTTGTTAATAATAAAGTATTCCTAGGCATTTCTTACAACACTGCCTTGGAATACTGGAAATGGAAGTTTCCTGAAATTGACTGGAAGGACATGGAAGGGATTCAAACTATAAAGTTCAAGAGGTACAAGGAAAATCTAAGAAACTTGTAGTTGTAATATGTTTCTTTTGAAACCTTTTATGCCCTTCATGGATGAATAAATTTTTTGAGTTTTATTCTTCAAATCATGTGAAAATGTTTACTTATATTCAGGCTTATGTGGGTTTTGAAATCATCAAAAATGGGGAGATTGTTAGGAACATTTTATTTATTCTGATGATGGCCACACTAGCTGTTATAGCAAGCCTAAAATAAGTTAGAAATATCTGTATAAGACTTTACTTAAAGTCTGACATGTTGTATAAGTTCAGTCAGACAAGCATTGTAGTAGATTGGTTGGATGTCTCAATGAAAGACTGAAGATCAGCTGAATGAAGGTAGCCAAGTACCTGTAGAGTGAAGTGATGACTTATGGATTGACTTACAACGAAGAAAGTCTGTGATGACCTTGGGTAAGTCTAAGATATATTACAAGTGATGAAATCTATTCATGTTCAATATGGTGTACACTGATCAAGGATCAGTGAAGTACAAGCATACATAGACATTGAAATTTGATGTAGAATGAAAAACAACAAATCAGCTAAGTGAAGGTTCTACCTGCTGACTATCAAGAATAATGTTGAAGAGAATCTCAACTGCAAAGTAACAGCCTATAAGCAAATTAACTGAACCGGTAAAGCAACATCCAAGTATAGAGGCAGGCAAGTGAAGTATGCTATCTACGTTTTATTTTGAACATGGACGTTGAGGAGATCAAGTAATTAATGAAAAATCAATCAAGGACGGATTTTATGAAGAATGTTTGAAGAAAATCCGGATCACAAAAATAAAGGAGAATAAAATCAAGGAAGAATCAAGGATTAAATCAAGGAATATTCTCCGTATTAAATATCCAAACGATGAATTTTCAAATCAAGGAGATCAATGCAATAAATAGAAGGCATTGACAGAATACAAGAAGAACACTTAACATATTCTAAGAGCAGAAACTCTGTCAATTTCACAAGCCTTCTTTTTGAACTGAAAAGGAAATCTAGCAGATCAAACTTAGAGAACAGGGCATCAAATCCACATCAAGTACTGAGTCTGATCATCCCTTAGTGAATCCAATTCACACCAAACTGAAGCAGTTGAATCAGATTGTCTGAAAAGGAATTGCACCCTTTGTGATACCTGCTGAAGGATTTTTTCTCAAGGAGCAGTGTTGAAGACTGAGTCACACAAGCTTTTGTAGCCAGGGAGTGATAGTCTTGATATTGTGAAGCTTGTTTAGCCAAGGACAGTCATACTATTGTATTGGTGAAAGACAATCGTGAATTCCTCCAATCATCACATGAGAAGAGTGGATAAAGGGATTACACCACCCTGAACCACTATAAACCTTAGTGTTCATTTACCTACTGCACTTTACTTTACAACATTTCATTATTGCCTTTTATTCATATTTTGTGTGTGATCAATCTACTTTGAAACAACTTTTGAGAAGGTACTTATCCGCTGCCAAAAAGCTTTTAAAACATGAAAAGTTTTTGAAAATCTAGTATAGTCATTCACCCCCCCTCTGACTATACTTTCACCCTTCTCAAGGACCAATAAAATAGATAAAGTGCAGGAAGTAAATGCTGAAAGTAAATGCCGTAAGTAAATGACACAAGGTTTATAGTGGTTTAGGGTGGTGTGATCCCTTAGTCCACTCTTCTCCTGTCATGATTGGAGGAATTCACTATTGACTTTTAGCAATACAATAGTGTGATTGTCAATGGCTACACAAGCTTCACAATCTTCAAGAGTATCACTCCTTGGAAACAAAATATTTAGTGACTCAGTCTTCAACACTGCTCCTTGAGAACAAATCCTTCAATAGCTATCACAAAGGGTGCAATTCCTTCTCAGACGATCTGATTCAATTGCTTCAGTTGGGTGTGAAATATTTGCTGGATATACAGAAACCCGAATCCGGATCAGATCCATAATTGGATCGTCAGATCTGATTCACAGCACCGATCGAGACACTCGATCATGCACATCCGAAGCTATGAATTAAATTCGCATGCGATTTGGCCATGATTTTAATTCACATAATTAATAAACACAACAACGAGAAGGATGAAAATTTACCCAATAGAAGAGGATGAGCAATCGACAATAGGGAGAAGCCGCAGTCTTCCGGATTGTATCTCTAAGTGACGACTGGTGGAGTCGATCCATTTGGATCCAAGAAAGAGAAAGAATTATAAAATATAGTGAAGTAATGATGATAAAGTTGAAAAGTTGTATTGAAATTTGTGTAGTTAAAGTAATGATTGTTGATTTGAAATATTATATTGAAAAAGTAATGGTTAAATAGTGTAATGAGTGTATAAAGTGATGGATTAATATTATTTTATTTGTTGATGTTGATTGATTGATGAAAGAATTTATAATAAAATAATAGAATTAATAAAATAATAATAAATAAGTTAGTGGGGTGAATAAAATATTGGTTTGGGATCCAAATGGATCAACCTAGTCCCAAACCAAACAAGGGCTAGGTTTTTCTTCTCCCAATGGCTTGAACTAGAAACTAATTTTTCTATTCTTTTTCAAAAAATAGGTGCATCCCTTTTTTTTCCAATATGGCGTTGGTTTTTTTGGTTAAATTTTGTGTTGGGAGAAACTCTCTTTTTAATAGAAAAATAAATAATAATTTGAGAGTTTATCTTTTACTCACAAATTTATCTTTTCATTTTAGGAAAATAAAAACTTTTATCCAATCGGAAAACAAATTTCCTATTTATTCAATAAGAAAATTAATTTCTTATTTATAATTATTTAACACATAAATAATTACATTATCCACATTATAATTAATTAGGAGAAAATTTTTTTTCCCAAAACCAAATCTAAGTGGCGCCATTTTTGATGCCAATTGGATTATAGAAAATGTCTTTTCTATTTTATATTATTCACGAAATAAATATTATTCCTTTATTTATTAAATAGACCAACTATTTAGTTTATTCTCGAGGTTCCACAAAACGAGAAAACACTCGTGTGTTAGGAACCAACCCGAGGACCATGGACCTATAATCAGTAGCTACAATAAATTGAATAAAATATTCATCGAACAAAATATTTCTACTCAACTTATTAATTCCAGAATCACGCCACCATTAATCCGAAACTGAACTCAATCGATTACAGATATAACTTATTCTCCAAGCGTCGAGTCAATAAGTGTCCATTGATATAATCATTACATACAGACAAACCCTCCATAGACTATCTGTAACGAAGCGGGATTATTTCCGTAAACGTTTTTCATTACATCTTATCCTTATTTACCATCAACCCACTAGTGATCAATTTGTTCATAACCAATACGAACCCGGCTGATCGATCAGTTTCTTAGGATCAACAAATAAGGGTATTGTCTTTCTACTTCCCGTAGGAAGGAATGGATTCCATATTTGTGAGACACACACTTCTCACTCATTCCAGAATAGTGCCAACGTGAAAGTGATTCGGACCGCGCCTCATAGCGATCTTTAACGAACACATCAAACCCTATCCTGAAACAAGTAGGAGCATGCCATCACTTTAGGATTAAGGTAAATCCATTTATGAACATCTTGTGATTTAATAAGATTTCTCACTCACGAAATTATACGAGAAATTTAGATTAATCGGTCCAGTCCTATATTACTACATCATAAATAAATGCCTCACTTAGATAACCAATATCGACGGTCCGGATAAGACGGTCACACCTTAAAGTGTTATGGGCGCATTAATGGTGGTTTAATCAATAGACCCCATACTTTGATTAAGTACACCACGGACTAACAGTTCAAGTGTATCACCATAAACTTCATCATCGCGTGTGACACGCACTAAGTTATATGGCCACATATGATACAACTTACGGTTTTCAGCAGTGTATTACTTATAAGCACGAAGCAAATAATAAGATGAGAATAAATCTGTCATATATTAATTATAAAAACAATTACATATATTGTCTTTCAAGCGCTACTTCCAACAATCTCCCACTTGCCCATAAAGACAAGCAACAATTGTCTTTCAGGCACTACATCTAACAACCTCCCACTAGCTCGTAAAGACAAGCAACAATTGTTTTTAAAGCACCACACCCTTATTCTTTCTATCCATATCACTCTCCCACTTGCTGTAAAGCAGATGAGACACACCTCCCAATCTCATACCTGCCAAGCGCTTATCAGTGACTTTAGATGCCATGCGTCTTGGTAAACTGATCAGCTAGGTTGTAGGCTCAAGGAAAACTTTAGGACCGAAACGTCGCCTATTTGCACGATCTGTCTGACCAGGGGGTTTTTACTTTCAATATGGTTTTGACCTCTTGTGATTGCGAAGATCATTTGCATGAGATACCTCTCAACTGTTTTCACAGTAAAATGGTATCGGCTCATCGAGACCTGCAATCACTTCCCGATCCAACAAAGAACTTCTCAAGCCACACTGCCTCTTTAGCTGCTCCGAAAGCTACTATGTATTCGACTATCCGAGTCAAATTGGTAGTGCTAGATTGCTCCACACTATAGCTCCATCACCATGAGTAAACACTGAGCCCAAGATCGATTAACGATCATCCTTAATCTGACTATAAGTCAGAATCAGAGTAGTCAACAATACACATGTATGCACCTGAATATAGACGCATTATTACTCCTCATTCTCCAACTGTACTTGAGGATGCACTATCCTGCTACTCAACATCCGAATCCTTGATTCGACTGTTATTGATTTTTAATAACCTGACTTTCTCTATCCAAAAGAGAATCGGTAAAATCCCACATCGGTAAAGTAAAAGTCATGTTCACCCCCATATAAGTGTGAGACATAAATCTCTTGTCAACTCGGGTTAGCCCTTTTAGACCAAGCGAGGACGGCGGTCTAAGCAGTTGCCGGACCATTTATGACTAATTTAGAGCTACCAGACCCGGGGTCTTAGGGCGTTATAGAATGGTATCAGAGCCGACTACCATACGGAACTAAGTTTTACACTGTAAGAGGTGGTGAGGGCCACCTCTAGAATCCTATGGTAGGGACGAACTGGGACATGTCCACTGGGACAAATCTTGGCCATCCTGGCGAGGACGCCATTCCCTTATAAGGGGAGAGGAGAGGATGTAAAATCCCATATCGGTAAAGTAAAAGTCCTGTTCACCCCCGTATAAGTGTGAGACATAAAGCTCTTGTCAACTCGGGTTAGCCCTTTTAGACCAAGCAAGGATGGCGGTCTAAGCAGTTGACCGGACCACTTATGACTAATTTAGCGCTACTAGGAACGGGGTCTGAGGGCATTACAGAATCTATCCTATTTTCTCTTTATCCAAAGATTGAAGAGAATTATTCTATGAGGGGTTGGGTAGGAAACCTCTCATTGAATCTAGCATTCAAAAATGCATTATCATCTTAAACAATAAGATGGATGGGAAACTTTCACAACTTGTTCTCATGAATTCGACCGAATCGATTTCTAAGAATATAGTCCACTTATCTGGTTTAGAGAAGTTTTGGCTCGTCAGTTTCTGAACTTTAGATAACACACCCATGTTGATTACAACAGTTGCAGTGTTATCGTTACGTACACCAATATGCACTACTTTACCAACATTGATCCTCTGGTCTATAAAAGGCTCATCAATATTCTGGTCAAGCCCAAATATTTCAAACATGTAGCTTTTAATGACCTAGAGGTTTGCTTTAATCCACCGATGGATATAAGCAAAGCCAGACAATTTGTCATTGGCTTTAAGCCAAAACCATTCTGTTCTGAATGAATTCAAGCTCCTTTGTATGGCAAGAAAGTTTTAGGGCATCACCTTTGGTAATCTTCCTACTTTCAATGGAGTCAATCAATGCTGAATGGTGAGAGAGTTCAGGGCATCACCCCTATTGAACTATCTACTTCTCAGGGAATTACCCTTAATACCACTTGGCTTTGCTTAGAAAGATAAAATTTCTCATTCATTCGACACTTTTTCACATAGATCCAATTTCTCCCATTGGGCGTGAGACACTCAGGTGGTTCTACAAAAGTGTGAACAGAATTGGAGTACCAACACTCCATTTATAGGTTTATGGCATTAAACCGACCTCTTATTATCAGAATTCTATACAGCCTTCCCAAAATGACCATTGGTTATCAATCACCCCCAGCAGACTATAAAATCTGCATAATCACAGTAAGTCAATGGATAAACCATACTCCCACTGCATTTGGTTGGATTGAAATTCTGATCTGATTCAATAGTATTTATCAGTGTAACCCCCAACAATCAATGTTGGATGTGGTCTGTTTAAATCTGATAGTAACTTCTTGAATATCTTTACTTCAAGGTCCAGGGTTGTTATTTAAACATTCCTTCAGAAAGGGTGCGACAATACAACCGTCAATATCTGATCTTCAGAATCTTATAACCAACCTTTACTCATTGCATTAAGATATTTCATGAATAGTCACTATATGAATATGTATGCAAAATCTCCAATCCTACCTTCAAGCACTAGTGCTAAATGCCTCTATTTGCGGAAGTGGAGTAAGTCAAACAAAATAAAATGCAGAATTATTATTGATCAAGTAAAAGTTACAAGTTGGATTTACAATGTGGCTGATCATGGGGTATTTATAGCTTCATACTCCTCATGAATCAGTTAGAAGTAAGTTACAAACGCTTATAACAAGTTACAACAGAATAGCCATTTTCTCCATTACACTATTTTGAACTAATCAGCAGGTTGCTGAGTCGTCACTCTGTCAGCAGGCTGCTGGTGTTCATGCTATCAGCAGACTATAGATATCTTCAGATGATCAGCAAAGTGTACTCAGCATTCCCATCAGCTTTTATACTAAAATAGTTTCACCCGGGATCAGGTCCTCCAGCATAACATCGTCCTCAAGCTCAGCCAATGATTGGGTAGAGGTCGGGGTTAGGAAGTACCCACAGCTCAGACAAGAGGGATACAAAGACAATTTTTGGCTTGAGTCTCCAAAGATACTTTGGGTCAGTCTGCTGCATTGATCCCTCTTCATCAGCGGCAGCTAAAAGATCAGCAAAGGCATCCACTGCAAAAAAGGGAGGGAGAATCATTAGAAACGTTCATTAAAAAAAATACCTTTTTATGAAAATAAGCAGATGATAAATATGGGGCCTACAAGCTTCTTTAGGTGATAAATCAAGAGGGATATATGGGTTAGGACCAGCCTCGGCAAGCCGAGCTGCCAAGATCAGCTACACAGGAATGCTGCAATATCTCAGGTAAACCCCCAAATTTTGTATGGTTTGTAGTGCTTGAACATCGGAGATGTTAGAGTAGACATCCTTGGGTTGGTCTTCGGGGTTCCAATGACTTAGCTTAGAATCCACCTTGTGACGGATGATAAAGATGTGGGTATTCCAACCCTTGTATGAGGATGGCCCGTCTGACATTAAATGGAGACCATTCCCATTCCCTGTCCGGCGAGAAAAGTAATAAAAATCCAGATTGTCCTTGAACGTCTTAACCTGATAAAAGGCTCGAAAAAGCTCAACCATGAACTTAACCTTCGCCAATCGGAAAATTATAGCAAAGCCTACTATACCTCTGATCCCATTAGGAGCTATTTGGGTGGTGCTAAGTTTATAGTAGTCAAGCACGACCATATATGTTGGACAGAATGGGAGACAAAGACCTACGTCAAATTGATCCTCGTATACGGTGCAGTACCTGGATGGAGGATGAGACGAGTAAGGGTTAGCGGCTGTAGGAATTTGAGGGTTGTAACTATCTAGATCTACCTCATATTTACTACACAGTCAACTACCTCTTCTTGTTTTAAGATAAACTTAGTTTCAGCCATTAGGTCATGAGTAAGCTTTAGAGTTAAAGCGGTGAAGGAGAAAGTATAATTGAAAGAAGAAGAAACTTACTTGAAAATCAAAGATTGAAGAAAGAGTTGAAGTAGATCTGATTCACCGGCACCGGATTGTTTGTTTAAAAAAAGTGTGCAGCGGTGGATATGACTAGGGGTATAAGTACCTATCATAAACCCCTCAACATGTCTTTGAAAAACTGTCCTACTCATAAAGAAGTGAGACGAAAATGCGTCGTCTCTCAGGAACGTTGTAACGATGTATAAACTAAACTCTGCCACCTGTTAAGGTAGACTAGTCAAAATCTTAAGGTCTAGTTGAAGTATCCGAGCATTACCTGAAACAGATCTGACCTGACCCCAAGATCTCAGATAGATCAGAGAGGCTTATGTCGAGGCCGGATTTAACCATTTCACGTGTCATGCACACAACACCAAAATAGTAATACAAATAAACTCGAGATCCTAACTCTTAGGGGATGAGCTCCAGTATAAGCCTAAAGGCTGACCTTCATCTCCAAGGGGGAAGCTGATCAGGTTGTTTCTCAGTCCACCGCAGGTCGGTCAAGAGGTCACTTTGACCTCGGTTGCTCTCCGTAAGTCGGTTAGAGCAGATAGTGATAACTACATATTTTTAGAATTATAATTATGGAAAGAATCCTACGCCATTAAGACTCATGATCTTTATAATTTATATCTGGTATCTGAATACCGAGATTATCTCCTAAAATAAGGGGATAAATACATTTTAATTATCCTTGCAGGATACGAAAAAGAGTCCATATTAGACACGGCCTATGCAGGCCTAGGGCGTAAGTGTTCCCTATATAAACGTTCATAAGAACTACGGCGGACTTGATTCCAATACACACTTTGGATACGTAGGTAACCAGGAAAATGACCCCAGGCTCAGTCAAAATCATCCCCAAAACCATCTCCTCGTTCATACTTTTTCTGTTTATTACCCTTGATTAAATTACCACTATATTATACGGCCCAGATTTATACCCGACGAAATTTTGTTTCGCCAACAACAATACTCGATGACAGTCTCTTTCTCACAAACCAACTCTGTGATAAGTGAAATTTGAGATCAACATACGGTGTTCTAAGATAGTTCAATTCATATTAATTTTTTTAAGGGAATTCAATTCATATTATTAATGCAGCCAAAAATTAAGAATGTGTCTTAACAACAATGTTTGCCTAGCACTCAGGGGCGTATTTTTTCTCTGGGACTCTTTCCGCAAATGTTATGATGTAATGGTTATTTTTTAATGTATAGTATGTGAAGAGATGTAAAAAAGGGTATATTATAAGTTGGTAAATTTATTTTTAGCTGAATATGCTTATAGTTAATGGTTTGAATCTTAGAATTTATTTCTTAGCTTATTTTAAGAAATGTACCTAAACTCAAACCCAAACCCATATAAGAGTAGGGGCCTCATCTTCAAAACCAAGGTTGAGAGCTAAGGGTAGGTCATCTCTTAATATGGTGGGTTAAACAATCTCAAGTTCCCAATGTGGGACACTTTAACACACCCTCTCAAGGGTGGGCCTATAAAGAGCCTGGGTCACATGACACACAAGGCATATAAAGGGCACTCTTAAGGCCAACAAAGAGGCCCAACACTTGCACAAGGGTGGCTCCAATACCGTGTGGAACTAGACCCAAACCCATATAAGAGGAGGGGCATCATCCTTAAAACCTAGTTTGTGAGCTGAGGGTAGTCCATCTTTTAATCTGGTAGGTGAAACAATCTCAAGTTCCCAATGTGGGACACTTTAACAAAATATGCTTATTAACATATACAACGGGCCTTGAAATGTGAATTTTGAGAGGCTCTAAGAGCCTTCGCTTAGTTGGCCTGGCCGGAGACAACTCCGATAGCACTATTACTGTCCATCATGTACTCTTTGCTCCACCGGTAGAGAAATCATTGATTGTTTCATAGACGACTACAATGACAATTGACGATGCTGGAAATCATCGGGTAATTAACACAGCCATAGTTTCCTAGTGACAATAACTCAAGACTAAAGAATCCTAGAAAAGATGAAAAGTGGGATGATTTTGTTGTGATTTAGTCTGAGCTTGGGATATTTTCTCCCAGGTTGCCTACGTATCCAAAGTGTATATTGGAATCAAGTCTATTCGTAGTTCTGGGATTGTTTATATAGAGAGCATCTCGTCCAGTTTTCTTGTCCCCTAAGGATTGGGGATTCTTCTGTTTCTATCACTTGATTTTAGGAGATAAATAAGGTTATATTTGAATGATAGGATCAGAGTACTAATGGGAGAAGGATCATTGGAATCTTCTCATAATTATCAATTATTTTTATTATAAGCACATGGGCGGGGCTCAATTCAACCTCCTTCATAAGCCCCCCCCCCAGATCTAGCTGATCTCTTGTGGTCATGTTAGATTTGTTCAGAGGTGTAGTTTGGTCACGGCCATCTTGACTTGAAGAATTTTACAATGGCCTTCTTTGCTAGGTGGCCGAGTTACCGTTACGACGCTTGTTATAACTTCCATGGGCGGGGCTCAATTCAACCTCCTTCATAAGCCCCCCCAGATCTAGCTGATCTCTTGTGGTCATGTTAGATTTGTTCAGAGGTGTAGTTTGGTCACGGACATCTTGACTTGAAGAATTTTACAATGGCCTTCTTTGCTAGGTGGCCGAGTTACCGTTACGACGCTTGTCATAACTTCCCCAGGAATCGAAGTGTTTTTTCCCATGTCGTTTGAAGTGGGATGGTTTCTAAGAATGTGTTTGGGGTTTACACTTAGACAATGTACGTGACTAAGTCCAAAGGTTGAGAGATCTGAGTTGTCAAAGAGCGGCTCCAGACTCAGGAGAACGAACTGGCTGCGTTGGGAGAAAAGATCTAACTAAACTATGATCTGGCCAAGCTAGCTGAGGTTTCTGTTGCAGATCGATCTGCTGAGGTAGTGTAAGGCTCATTTAGCGTAGTCTTCCGGTGCCGTTCTTAGGTAGCGAACGGGTTTAAGTGCGTCATGCTTGAAAGCGTAAGGCCACAATTTGAGAAGATTCGCTCGGGGGCGAGCTCTAAATATGATGCCGAGCTTGAGTCAGGCTTATAGTGCCAAGCCGAGTTCGGTCATGGTGCCGAGTTGAGGTCGGACTTATGGTGTAGCGCTATAAAGCAGACATGCTCATTGTTGGTGAATAAAAATACCATTTTGATGACATGTTGATCTCTGGTGAGTTTCAAAAACAAGAAGGCTCGCCCTGCCATTTTTGTTGGGGAGAGTTTCAAATAATGAAGCATAATCATTCGAGTTGTCGAACAGAAATAAATGCCAATGAGAGCTTGTACCTGGAGAGCTCGTAGCTGGAATGCTAGTACTTGGAGAGCTTGAGAGCTCGTACTTGAAGAGATTGAGATCTTGTAGTGAAGAACTTGAGAGCTCGTACTTGAAGAGATTGAGAGCTCATAGGAATGGTCTTGAGCAGGGTGAGCTTATTCTGGAGACCTCAATCTAGTGAGCTCGTTTTAGCGAGCTCGTCTCGTACCTAGTGAATCTGTGGTGAACACGGTGAAAGTCATAATGGAGACCTAGAGATCATGATGAACTGGATGAAGATCCTGTGACTTGGGTGAAGATTCCGATGAAAATCTTGATGAATGCCGGTCGGAAAACAAAAAATGAGCGGTTTTGGGTCACCGGAAAATCAAAAATAGGTGGAGATCCAACCATTTGATGGAGATCTTGATAAGGATCTTGTAGATCTAGAAAAAAGATCTTGACAAAGACTTGGAGATCTAGATTAAACTCTTGTTGTAAACATTGAGATCCAGATGTAGACCTTGATGAAGAGTTTTAGATCTTGATGAAGATCTTGTTGAAGACTCAACCGGAAAACCAAAACCAGGCTGTTTTAGGCCACCGGAAAACCAAAAAGGGGTTGTTTTAGGCTGCCGGAAATCTCATGCATTTTGGACTTTGTAATGCGCCAACAACATTCTAAAGGTACATGCTATCACTATTTGTGGATATGGTGGAGGACTTTCTGGAGATTTTCATGGATGATTTTTCTGTATTTGGAGACAGCTTTGATAAATGCTTGGACAACTTGAGTTGAGTGGTGAAGAGATGTGAAGAGACCAAGCTTGTACTTAACTGGGAAAAATGTCATTTCATAGTCATAGAAGGAATAGTGTTGGGTCATAAGATCTCAAAGAAAGGAATGGAGGTCGATAAGGAAAAGATAGAGGTAATAGAGAAGTTACCCCTCCCACAAACTTAAAGACATTGCGAGCCTTTGATAGAATTACTTGCAAGGATGTGCCTTCTGTATTTGGAGAAGAGTACAAGAAAGTATTCAACACATTGAAGCAAATGCTTATAACGGCCTTAATTCTGGTAGCCCCAGATTGGAACAAACCTTTTGAGCTTATGTGTGATGCAAGCGACACGGCAGTTGGAGCAGCCCTGGGACAAAGAGAGGATAAAATCTTTAATCTGATCTATTACGCCAGTCGTACCCTCAATAGTGGCCAGAGTAATTGTGCGACTACAGAGAAGGAACTCTTAGCTGTTATCTTTGCATTTGACAAGTTTCTACCATATCTGATAGGATCGAAAGTCATTGTATTCACTGACCACGCAGCTCTTAAATACTTTATAACCAAGCAAGACTCCAAGCCGAGGTTGTTAAGATGGATAATACCCATACATGTGCCTAAAAAAAACCAGACCAGACCAGATACTGAACAACATATCAAAAGTTTTTTTTTTGAAAGAAATAATTATTTGAATTAAATTTATGTAAATACACAGAAGAAGATGAAAAATAAAGGTCATGAGCGGCTACGTCACGCCTACGGCCTACCCCCTTCGCCTCATGACACGTGGCGGGCAAAACCTCTTGTAATATTATTGAGATGGTTTTGCCACGTGCACGACTGGTTTAGTGACACGTCTTCATGTCACTTAGAGGACTAGTTTGCCTCTGCAAAACCTATGTAGTAAAGAAGTTGGAAACTACTATTCACACTTTTTGCGTTTTGAGCTGGATAGCCCAGATGAAGATGCTCAGCCTGTAGGTGGATGAGAGGATGAACTATGCCCTGTACACCCCCCCTGAAACATAAATGTTAAGTTAGTCATTAACCCACATCCCTTAATGTTATGTTAGTCATTAACCCATGAACATTAATGTTAAGTTAGTCATTAACCCCATTACCATTAATGTTAAGTTGATCCTTAATCATTACATGTGAGAGAGATTAACAACTATGGTCAAAGTGTTCTAGCGGATCTGTCATATATTCCTTAATCAATAATTGATTTAACACAATTATCCCTGAAAATGATTATCTGGGTATATAAGTGATTGACAGTGCTCCAACACTGAGCCGGCGGCTGCAGTTATAGATTGTATAACACTTCTTAGATTCACGATTTTTCTTTGTCGTTAGGGGAGACTATTCATTGCAGGTGGAGAAGATGATGAATAGTGTATTGACTGTGAGGAAAATAATGATGAGGAAATTGAAAAAGGACAAATAAAGTGCTTTTCTCAGAAAATGGAGTAAGAAAAATATTCATCAATTTCATACTGTATCTGACAATTCAATCATCCGACGTCATCATTACATTTTACTGTTGTACAATAGTGATGGAAACAGTCATTGTTGAGAGAGATTTTTGACTATAAATTTGACTGCTGACAACTCACTGTTCATGAAAATTAAAATTGGATTTTCTCTCAGACCAACCGTTGGATCGTGGTAAATTTAAGTGCCTCTGCATGCAAGACCAAGCCACGTTAGTGCAAGCGACTAAGGTCTTGCAATTACCCCCCATTTGGAACGAATGAACCGGACGGATCTTCGATCGGAGGTCGGAATCAAAATGTTGACTTGGTCAACGGTGAATAGTTAAGGAAAATACACAGGGAGGAAAATGGTAAATAATTTTTATAAATTAATTTACAACGAATTAGCCTTAACTTTCAACTACAAACATTCTTATAATTCTTCACTGATCAACATATCAAAAGTTTTTTTTTTTTGAAAAATATAATTATTTGAATTAAATTTATGTAAATACACAGAAGAAGATGAAAAAGAAAGGTCATGAGCGGCTACGTCACGCCTACGGCCTACCCCCTTCGCCTCATGACACGTGGCGGGCAAAACCTCTTGTAATATTATTGAGACGGTTTTGCCACGTGCACGACTGGTTTAGTGACACGTCTTCATGTCACTTAGAGGACTAGTTTGCCTCTGCAAAACCTATGTAGTAAAGAAGTTGGAAACTACTATTCACACTTTTTGCGTCTGGTCTAGTCTGGTTTTTTTTAGGCACATGTATGGGTACTACTCTTACAAGAGTTTGATGTCGAGATCAAGGATAAAAAGAGATATGAGAACCAGGTGGCTGATCACCTGTCAAGATTAACTTTGTTAGAAGATGAGCAACCGACTGATATCAAGGAGAGCTTTCCTGATGAACAACTATTTGCCGTCTCAGTAGTAGCCGCAGTCGAATCCCATACCCGACAAAATACATCAAGAGTGGGTAAGGTATACCCTTGGTTTGCTAACATTGTAAACTATCTAGCGGGAAGGTACCTACCACCGGAATTCACGAATGCTGTTAAGAAGAAATTCTTTACTGATCTAAATCATTATTACTGGGACGATCCTTACCTATAAGATATGTGCCATGATATCATTCTTAGGATATGCATCCATGATGACGAGATTCCAAGTATTCTGAGCCAATGACATTCTAGAGAAGTTGGAGTTCACTATGGGGTCAGACATAAGATTGCAGTAGCATATCACCCCCAGACAGGTGGACAAGTGGAGGTCATGTACAGAGAGATAAAGAGTATCTTAGAGAAGACTGTGAATCCCACGAGGAAAGATTGGTCTTTGAAATTAGATTACGCTGTTTTGGGCATACATAACCGCTTATAGGGCCACAATTGAGATGTCACCGTTTATGATAGTGTTTGGAAAAGCATGTCATTTACCGGTAGAACTCGAGCACCGATCCCTGTGGGCTACGAGGTTCTTAAATATAGATAAAAATTCAGCCGGTGAGAAAAGATTATTAGAATTAAATAAATTCGAGGAATTTAGACTTCAAGCGTATGAGAATGCAAAGATTTACAAGGAAAGAACAAAGTGCTTGCATGATAAAAAGTTTCTCAACAATGCATTTCAAGTTGGAGGTAAAGTGTTGGTATATAATTCGTGTCTTCATCGTTTTCCTGGGAAGCTGAAGTCTAGATGCTTTGGTTAAGTTTAGAGGGGGTGAATAAACTTAACACTTAAAACTTTTGGAGTTAAAAAACTCAGCAAGTTCAGTAGCCTGCTGACTGTTGATTTTACTGAATTTGTTGCAGCGGAATATATTCAAGTTAAGCCCGATTACTTGTTGTTAAAATATGGCACCAAGTATTAGATACTCAGTAGTGTAAGTGTGTGATTCAGTTGCTAGTTTCAGTAGGTTTATGTGTTAAATATACTAAATGCAGAATATAAATGCAGAAAGTAAGTAGGCAATTTTTATAGTGGTTCCAGGTGGTGTAATCCTGTCTGTCCACTCTTCTCCTGTGATGTTGGAGGTAATTCATTAGAGATCTTTGAGGTAGCAGTTACAAAAATCCCTAAGGTGTCTGTCCTTCACCACTAACTATGGCTTCACAAACTGAACACTTGGAACAGGTAGGATTGCTGCTCCAAAGTCTTCCACTGGTCCTTGAAGGGTAGGATTGCCTCTTCACCTACTCCACCACAAACAACAGTCCTTGACACACAAAGATGCTTCACTGTCTTCAGCAGGTTTCTTGTAAAAGAAAGTTTGAATCAAATAAGTGATTCAGCTTTCAGCAGCTTGATCAGGATGAAATGATCAGCAGCTTGAAGTCTTCATGTGTGTGTACTTGATGTAACTTGATAGCAGGTTACACTTGAAGAGATTACTAAATCAGTAGCTTTAAACTCAGTGATATCAGCAGGGTGAATTTCTTGATAATAGCTTTAGGCAAAATATTTCGTTGTGTTCATCAATATTCATCATCTGTTTCTATATCAGGGGTCTTCTATTTATTGGTGAGAATCCTTGTGACTTTTGTTTGAAATTCAAACATAGCCGTTTCAGATACGTCCCTATTCTGACTTGCTTTCTGTCCCTGTACATAGTACTGACACTGTCAGTTTGCTTTTTGACAGTTCTTAGACTGTCCACCCTTTGACTTGTATCCATTGGATAAACCTCTGTTTCTTTCCAACGTCCCTTTAATCTTAGCCATTGATTTGTTGACAAAATCAAGAGTTGTTATCTGTCATTGTCCTTGTAATCTTCCAATGTAACCTTTGATTAAATCGAAATATATGTTCAGCAGGTTCCTGTGAAAGTAAGTCTTCTGAAATGCATATCAGTCAGCTGATCCAAAGTTGCTGTGTTTATAAAACACTGCAGCTGACTTCTCTTATATCTAACTTTTTTATTATGAAGTTAGATTACACCATTTTGAACATAACGAAGTTCCAATCACCATTTAACTTATGGAACTTAGACCTTGTACACAAGGTATATGCAATCAGTTTAGGTCATCACAGACTTCCCTATATTCTGATTCCATATCCTTGACTTTAAACACTAAGTTTGATCACTTAGCCTTCAATAACTGAGTTTGAACCCTCAGCCTTCAGTCTTCAGCAGGTTTCTAAACTAGTCTACTGACTCGGGTACCCTACTGACCTAGACAGGTGTGCTGATGAAATTCAGCTGACCTTTTATAGTGCTTGTTTGATCAAACCTATACAAAGATCAAACTCTAATAAACCTATACATTTGATCTAGACATCTGTTGGACTTATTTTTAAGTTTTAGTGATGAGTGCCAGACTAACTGTTATAGAGCAAAGGCAAAAAGATGTCTAGATCAAATGTATAGGTTTATTAGAGTTTGATCTTTGTATAAGTTTGATCAAACAAGCACTGTAAAAGGTCAGGTGACTTACATCTGCAGACTAGTCTAGATCAGTAGGGTAGTTAGGTCAGTATAATTATCAGGAACCTGCTGAAGACTGAAGGCTGAGGGCTCAAACTCAGTTAATGAAGGCTAAGGGATCAAGCTTAGTAATTAAAGTCAAGGATATGGAATCAGAATTTAGGGAAGTCTGTGATGACCTAAACTGATTACATATACCTTGTGTACAAGGTCTAAGTTCCATAAGTTGAATGGTGATTGAAACTTAGTTATATGCAAAAAAGTGTAATCTAACTTCATAAATAAAAGTTAGATAAAAGACAGTTAGCAAAATATGGATCAACTAACTAATTAATATATCAGCAGACTTATTATCTCAGGAGCTGATACACATACATCGAATAATTCAAAGGTTACATTGGATGAAAACATGGATAAGGACAGCTAACAACCTCTGATTTTATCAAATAAATCAATGGTAGAGATTAAAAGGACGTTGGGATGATTCATGACTTTATCCAATGGTTACAAGTCAAAGGGTGGACAGACTATACACTGTCAGAAAGCAGTTTGACTTTTTCAGTACTATGAACAGTGATAGAAAGCAAGTCAAATGGGACAAAATCTGGAATGGCTATATTTGAATTTCAAATAAAAGTCACAAGGACACCTACCTATAAATAGAGGACTCCTAATTCAGATACAGATGATGAATTGATGAAATATAAGAATCTATCTTCAGCTATCAGAATTAAATCAAGAAAAACACCCTGCTAAACCTACTGAGCTTAAGGCTACTGATCCAGAGAAAATCTTCAAGTGTAATCTGTATTCAAGCTATATCAAGTTTACACACTTGAAGACTGCAAGCTGTTGATCATATCATATTGATCAAGCTACTGCAACTGAATCATTTACTTGATTCAAACTTTCTTTTACAAGAAATGTGTTGAAGACAGTGAAGCACATCTGTGTGAACGATTGTTGTTTGTGGTGGAGCTGGTGAAGAGGTTATCCTACCCTTCAAGGACCAGTGGAAGACTTTGGAGCAGCAATCCTACCTGTTCCTAGTTTTCAATTTGTGAAGCCATAGTGTTTGGTGAAGTACAAGCAACTTAGGGATTTTTGTAACGGCTACATCAAAGATCTCTAGTGAATTACCTCCAACATCACAGGAGAAGAGTGGACTGAAAGGATTACACCACCTGGAACCACTATAAAATCTGCCTACTTACTTTCTGCATTTACATTCTGTACTTAGTTTATATAACACATCAATCTACTAAATCTAGCAACTGAATTCACACACATACACTACTGAGTATCTAATACTTGGTATCATATTTAACAACAAGAAACAAGGCTTAATTTTTGATATATGATGACGGTCAAATTATACCCGTAAATGTCATCAACATTATCCTTAAATCGAGCCAAATAATATATATTTCGTGTTAAATCACTTGTTTATATTTATTGTTTAATGTTAAGTGATTATTAATATGATTTTTGGTATTTAGCTATTTTTATTATTAAAGACCGATTTATTGTGCGATAATTGCTGATTTTGTAGATCGTGATAAATCGGGAAGATAAATTTCGTGCAATCGAGAAATCTCAAGATAATGAAGAGGAAAATCGGAGCATTAATCAAAGGATAAATCAGATCAGTTCAAAAGAATGCAGTGGGGAACAAGTCAGACAAAGAGACGCGTTTAACACGTGTAATGTTAAGGCCATATTTATATGATTATTAAGGGTTATATTTCATTATTATTTCCCCACATTTGCATATTTACATAAGAATTAAGGGTTTAAGTGTAATTATTAAGTAAATGACATTTTAATATGGTTATTTGCAAAATTGGTTATTTTAAGTGTTTAATTGATTTAATTATGATTATTTGGATTTCATTACATTTTGCAATGTTCATTTATCTTTTAGGAGGCTTAATTTCGAGATGAGAGAGGATCAATCAAAGATATGGGAAAATAAAAGAGATAAGGAAAGAAATCAATCAAGATAAAGATGGAAATATCAAGGAATCCGTTCTGCATCAATCTGGACGAGCGTCCATGCAGCGTCCAGTGTGGACGGGCGTTTGGTAATTCGGACGAGCGTCCAGCGAAGAAAAGTTGAACAGAGAGTTTGGACGGAATCTGGACGAGCGTCCGGTGCCGACTTAAACCCTAACCGACTTAGAGCTCTATAAATACAGCAGCAGCCCCAACCCCAAGGATATACTTTTACACATCATTGAGATCGCACTTTCACACCAAAAAGCTGCGGCCAGAACCCTAATTCCATAGAGATGAATTTCTCCAATCCAACAATCATATTCAACATGATAGTTGGCTAGAAACCTTGCTGTGAGTCGACGGAGTAAGCCCATCATCAACACAACCAACTAGAGAGTTCGATGCTTTATGTTAGTGAGTTTAATTTATAGTTTTTCATCACTTTGGATGCTGTTTTGTATTGTTCATGTTTTGTTGGAATTAACGATTCGATGAAACGATTTATCTATATCTATATGCTTGGATCTATGTATGAAAATATATTGGTTTAAGTTTTATTTCGTTCAAGTGATGCGATTAATTGTGTTATAAGAGATTATGCACAGTTGATTGTGTAAGAGTATTAGAGATAATCTTGTGATCATGTTTTGATTGCTGTTTAGTTTTACTTGAAAAGATAAACGAAACTCTAGAATTCGGTTGAAGAAATTTAATTGAATTCGTGAATAGATCACTACTAAAAACTACATCTTTAGATCACCATCTAGTTGGGGGTTGTTGGTTGATGGGTGGATTCGTTGCCTCGCTGTTTTCCTTTACTTATTTGTTACTCAATTCGTTCGTAATCGTTTAGATTAAGTTTAGTTTAAGTTCTAGTTTTATAAACCCTAGTTTCCTGCTGTTTTCCTGCACTTTTCTGCTTCAGTTCGTAGTTAGACGCTTGTCCGCAATAGCAGACGCTCGTCCATTAGATTTAGTTTCCAGACGCTCGTCCATATAAGTGAACGTTCGTCCGTCTTTCTGTTTTCTTATTTTCTGCTTGTTTTTATTCCTGTTTTAGTTTCAATTCTTAGGTTTAGGTTTTAGTTAGTTTCAACCTTAGTTTAGATAGATAATTGTGACATAATCGATATAGATTTATACTAGAATTCGATAAACATTCCACTCCCTTAGGACGACCCGTTAACATCCTATACTACGATCCTTATACTTGGGGTGTTTCGGTTATAAATTGTAAAACTTGTTTTTACCGAACAAGTTTTTGGCGCCGTTGCCGGGGAGTCGGTAACGGTTGTCGGATTCTATTTAGGACAATTTTCTGTGTCAAAAGGGGTCGTTAGGGCACGCGGTAGTATTTTGACCATAACTTTCGGCTCGAGTGTCCGTTTGGAACGCAGGACCCCAATTCGGAAAGCTCGTTCCGACGCCGACGACGTGGTGAACCGCCATAGGCCGTTCAGTGCGTTTTCGAGGTCAAAATCCACTGTTTTCCCCTCTATTTTGGCCCTAGAAGATTTCAACACGTTTTTTTACCGTCTTAGTGTTTTTCTTGTTTTTAAACTTTTCGTAGGTAGGTTTCTTTTCCAGTTTCGGTTTCTATATATTTTCTAAAATAAAAAAAAAATACTAAAAGCCTTCTGAACGAGCGTTCACCCATACTGAACGCCCGTCTGCCCCCATCTGTCTTCTGAACGCCAGTTCAGTGCTCTGAACGAGCGTTCACTTCCTGAATCCTCTCTGAACTAGCGTCCACGTACACTGAACGCCAGTTCAGTCCCTGAAAATTCCACTTTTCTTTTCTCTGCTCTTCTATCTATCTACACTTCTAAATCCTCCAATCTTCTCTAAACTCGTTCTCATCAACCCTAAGGTTGATTTCTTCCTTTTCCTTTCTTCTGGTTTATGAAAACGAGAAGTAAGAAGGGACTTCTAATCTTCGATCCCGAGCCTGAACGATCAATTTTTAGAAGGAGGCTTTTTCCTGATCTTGACGCCATGGCAGATCAAGATCCACCAATTCCAAATCCTGATCCCCAAGCTCAGTTAAATCTAATTCTGCAACAAATGCAAGCTTTGCAGCAACAGCAGAATCAACAAGCTGGCATAAATCAACAACTTCAACAATTTAGACAAAACCAGCTTAATCAATTGAACCAGGACCCCACACCCCATATCTAAATCAAGATTTTCTCGAGGGGCATAGACCTATTTGTCCTCCTGACATGGGAGGAGTGAACTTTGATCTAAAGAACGGAGTAGTTGCTCTAGTTCAGAATAGCTCTTTCCATGGTACTGCTCAGGAAGATCCACACGACTTCTTATCCACATTCGTACAAATCTGTGAAGCAGGCCATTATCCTGGTGTTGATTCTGAGATAGTCAAGTTAAAGCTATTTCCTTTTGCTTTGAAAGGTGAAGCAAGTCGGTGGTTTAAATCGTTGGCACATCATTCTCTCCATACATGGAATGATGTCAAAAGAGCCTTCGCTCTCAAGTGGGTTTCACCAGGCAAGATTATGGAGATGAAACGGGAAATAGCTACGTTTGAGCAGTTGGAGAATGAGACTGTTGGCAAAGCTTGGGAGAGATTAAATCTGTTGATGAGGAAGTGCCCCAATCACGGATATGACAGACATGAGTTGCTGGAACTGTTCTATAGAGGTGTCTCTCAACCTAATAGAGACTATCTTGACTCCACAGCTCATGGATCCTTCTTAGGGGAGGTGATGAGACTGCCTACAGAGTGGCTGAGACCATCGCCAAGAACAATATGTGGTCGACTCCCAAGAAGACCAATGTTGTTAAGAAAGAAGGTACTGCAAGCAGTCCTGATACAAAGCTGTTGGTTGCTCAGATGGAATTGATAAGCAAGCAGCTGGCCAATCTTCAGACGCAGCCTTCTGATCTGGGAATGCAGGTAGGAACGGAGATGACGGAAGAAGTAAATTTAATGGATAATCAAAACCAACCCTTCCGAAACTTCAATCAAAGCCAGAACTACTCAGGATTTCAACGACAAAACTTCAATCAAGCCAAGTTACCACCTGGCCCTTCAAATTCGAATTCTTTCAACTCAAACTATCAAAGGACAGCTCCTAACTCCCAAAGGCCTCAAGGAGGATGGAACCAAACTCAAAATCATACCACCTCATGTGTTCCTCAACACAAATTTGATGAGCTGGTAGACATGGTGAAGACTCTGTCTACTAGTGTTAAAGCTATTGAGAGACAGGTTGGTCAGATGGCAGACCAGCAAGCAAGCAGACCTCACGGTAAACTTCCGAGTTATACCGAGAGAAACCCAAAAGCTGATGTGAATGTTTGCACTGCCATTACACCACAATAGGAATATGGACAAGAAGAGGAGTTGAATGAAGTAACGTTGAGAAGTGGTAAACAGGCTGGACCCGGCAAGATGTCGGGAAACGAGTAGCCCCTCCTGACGTCATGAGTTCAGGAGGGGGAAATCAGAAACCACATGCCGAAGAAAGAAACGATGTGGAGCGTAGTGACAATTCTTCGGAGGATGAAAATAATTCTGATGACGAGGAAAGAAAGGAAAGTCAAGGGGCGGTACCCCTGACTAAGAAAAAGAAAGAAAAGTTCGTAATATGGAAGGATAGTGAGGATGAGGCGATAAAGAATCAAGCTACAGGGAATGATAAAGCCCTTCCTTACCCCCCAAAAAGGAAAGAGAAAGCCCTCACTAATGACAAGCAGTATGCTGGAGTGAGGAGGATACTTAGAGACACTCAAGTT